>CAKKOB020001065.1:10397-28528 GCA_918844115.2 Phlebotomus perniciosus | reverse complement strand
TTTCTTGTCTGTCTCAGATTCCGCCTTTATTGCATCCTCAGCCATTTGGGTGGCGATTGTGAGTGACTCGTGGCGTGATTGATGAATACGCGCTCTCCTAACATTGTACTGAATCACAGGATTGCAATGCTCTTGTTGACGATATTTCTACCCTTCTTTTTTTTCGCGATGAGGGATGACAATCCGTGACTTGCGCACTCTTCATCTCACCCCTAAGGCAATTTCTGCACTCAGAGAAATTATTATACAGTTCCCGAAGGAGTGGCAGTTTGTTCAAAGAGGAACGATTGAAAAATATAGGGTCCTAGGGTGGGTTCACCACTAATGGCCAATTCAAATTTTAATCGGAATTTGTGTATTAATTATACTTTGAATAAGTTCAAAAATAATATTATTTTGACTGTTTCCATTGGTTTCCATCTTAAAGGGTCAATGGGTCTCTCAACTCAAGTGGAAAAAAATCCTTTTTAGAGTTCTCATATAATTCGCTGATTAATGTTTGTGAATTCCAGCCTATATTCTGTTAGTGGATGAGTTAAAAACTCCGGAATGAACGAAGGATTTTTGAAAAAAAAAAAAACAAAATTTGGATTTTTGGCAACGATTTTTTTTAAGTATATTTCACCCTATTTTTGAACACGTTTTGTTTTGTAAAAATAGTTGTGATTATAGAAATCGCAAATCCTACTTCTCAAAATAAGTGTTCCAAATTTCAGAAAAATCGGTTCATTAGATTAGACACTTCTCAATCTTGACTAACTCATTGAAAAACGGAGTTTTAAGAAAAAAACACGATTAAAGTTTTATAATATTGTTTTTTAGATACAAGGTTCTATCTTTTACATTTTTACTTCGATCGACTTGAAATTTTTAGAAAATATTTTTCAAATGTTATACTTTAAAATAAAAAAAGAGACCCTTAACCCTTAATGAAATGAAAAGCGCCTTATAATTAATTATGATAAATCCTAATGTAGGACCCGCAGACCAATAAAAGTCAAATAATCATTTTCTTTCATTTATTTTTTTTTATAATTTTGATAAATTGTCGAAGAATATAACAGATGAATGCAGGATCTTGCCACTCAGACGTAGCGCAAACTCTGACGATTGGCTTGGCTGCGCTGGATGTTTCGCTGATCCTTCCAGCGCGCGAAACGATTACGAAGCGCCAGACGCACTTCAAAATTGAGGAAGCAGTACAGAAGCGACACAGACAGACCCTGGGTGCTGAGCAGGAGGGAACGCACGATGGCGAACGTATAGCCGGCTACACCATCATCATTGGGACCCGCCAGGACCACCAGATACGTGATGCCCAACAGGGGTGTCAACACCAGGAGGGCCTTGGACGCTTTTCTGTACTGACGCGTCTCCACCGTGGTCGCTGATCGGAGTTTCGTTATTAAGACCTTTAAGTATAGATTAGGAAATGAGGAGGAACCACTAAAAAAATTTTAGGCACAGATTACTGACCCACATAATTCGTGATAGGAAGATACAGTTGATGACTAGAACCATGCACGCCGGTACTTGGAAGATGTAATCAATCTTCGATTCCCTCATCCATGTGCAGTCAATCTCGAGTTTATTGTTAGGCGCCACTTGCAGGAAATGAGAATTACTGGCAATTCCCTTCGCCGCTGCCCATGTGATCACGAAGATTGCAGGTGCTCCCCAACCGATAGCTGCATAAGTGTTGAACTTGAGTCTATCTCGAGAGAATGACTCAATCACCAAAACATATAAATAGAAGCCTGGAGAGAAGAGCAAATATAAGCTAGATATTGAAATTACTCAAGGGGGGAAGATTTTAGGCTAAAATGGTGTACGATTTCCAATATTTTCGCATTTCATTTGAAAGCTCGCCAATACTTTAAGCTTTGGAAATATCCTTCAGTCACTTAATTATCTTATAGCTTTCTTTCCTTCTCAATATACTAAAACCTTTTGAGAAATCTTTAAGAAGTTCTGAAAAAAAGCTTTAAATATTTCACCAAAGATAATGTTTAAAAAAGGCTCGTAAAAAGCTCTGGGGGAAAAGTAAAAAAAAACTTCACAATACAATTCTATATTAGTAGAATGTCTAAAAAATACAAAATTTTTAAAACCAAGTTCATCAGGAAGGCCTAAATGAATTGCTATATAGTTACAGCTTTTTAAAAGCTTCGGGATTCCCGAAAGCTTCCACGAAAGCTTGAAAGTTTCTTCAAGTGAAACCAAGGGGAAGATTATTCAACATTGAAAAGTGTAAGTTTGATTAAATGAAAGCTTTCTAAAATTCCCGTAAAGCACTGCAGAAATTACCGAGCAAATTAAAAAAAAAACCCTGGAAAATTGTAAAGCTTTCGGATATTTTTTAGAGCCTTCGAAGTTCGAGCTAAACTTTTGAAAATTCCGATTTTTTCTTCAAATTTTTTTTTAAACTTCTCATTGAAAGCTTTAGAAAGCCATAGAAAGATCTTCTAAGCTCTCTAAGAAAGCTTTCTCAGAACGCTTTAGAAAGTTTAGAAACCTCTAAGAAAGCTATTAGAAAACTTTCTTGCAAAGCTTTCATAGAAATATTTCTTAGAAAGCTCTAGAAAGCATTAGGAAGCTCTTAGAAAGTTTTTTTTAGAAAGCTATCTTAGAAATAATTCTAAATTTTTTTAGAAAGTTCTAGAAGCTTTACAAAGCTCTTAACGTCTCTAAGAAAGCTTTCTAGAGCTGCCTTAGAAAGTTGTAGAAAGCTTTCTTTGAAAGCTTTAGAAGTCTTTACTATATAGAAAATAAAATTGATAGGATGAAAGCTCTTGCAAGTTTCCGAATTAGAGCTTTGGAGGGCTTTTCTACAAAATGTGGAAGTTCTGGAAGTGGTGTACGTCTGCCTGACAATAATATCACCCACTTGAGTGAAACCTTTACAAACTTTTTTAAAGTTCTACAATTTCTCCTACAATTTATGGAGTTTTTAGAAGCCTTGCAGTTTCTCGAAAAGCTCAAAATTTTTTTCTAAAGCTGAGGAACATTTTGAAAGCTCCTAGAAAAGATTTAAAAGCTAATCGTAATAAGAGCTAGTCGATAAGCTAGGTAAGCTTATCTCTCCTTGAAATTACTTACTTCATTAGTCAGAAACTATTTAAAGGAGTCCAATTAATGCGTAAAATACCCTGAGAATATTCATAAAGGGATGATTGAATTTCCCGTATGGCACCCAACATATATTACCGGCTTTGTTTGTCCAAATATTGTAATTTCTGTCTCTTTAGGGAATGAACTTCAAGAAAATAGAGACATTAAATGAGAAATTCACTTCACTGTATAAATATTGCCCGTAAAATTAGCACAAATGTGCAAATGTGCCAGAACCCTTCAATCCCATTAACACTAATTGAGTGGACTTTTCTGTTGCCTATTTACGTTATACTTTTCCACATGCTCCATCTAATGATGTGATTTGGTAAATGGTTAATTTGCGACACAGTTTCTTTTAACTCGTCTTTTAACAAAATTACCTTCCACCAGCATCCAAAAGAAATTTGTCAGACTAAAGTAGTGAAAGATCGTGACAAGTAATATGCACTCGGTAAGTCCTTGCTGAGGTGAGGAGATCTGCAAGATCAAGTAAATGAGATTATTATATATCCAGAAAATCCATTGAAGGCTTACTTGAAGCGACAACGTTAACATCCAGAGAAGAGCACTCATTATATAGGATGTGAACAGATTGGCATGAATGGTGTTCCGAAGACACCGAAGGTCTCTGGAAGCAGAAAGGAAAGAGAGTGGGTTGTAAAATGGCGTGTATCTGTTCACTCACTCCACCGGAGCTTGGCCCCATCGGAATCATCTGAAAATTTCATTTAATTCTCCCTCCGAACCTCCCCTCCCCCCGGCGGGTTAAGAAATTTTAATTAGGCCTCAAACTCTTAGGGGCAGAAAACAGATGAAAATTTCACGCAAGACTTGTCACATGGCTATATAAACCCACCTAAAGTGAACGAAAATGAGCACGGCAAGAAGCAGGGAGATCAGACTTATTGTGTAGCCCACATAGTAGATAATCGTTGGGAGTTCCACGCTCAACTCAAACTCTTCCTGCGTGGACGACGACACGGGCACATGGTGGCATTGATTGTAATTCGTGTAATTATCCCACTCTCCGTTGAGCTGACAATAGCGGGTGGCATTCTCTGTAAAAGACAATCCCCTACCATCTCACTAAATCGCTCTCATCCGCCGACAGGGCGGCCTCAGCTAACATGACTCTTACGTCTCGTGTCGTAGCGGATCCCCTGGAATTCCTTGAGACACGAAAGCGTGGCCCAAGTGCCTCTTTTTGTGCGTGGCCAGCACAGAATTGAATCGAAAACTGTGGCACAGAAGTCGGAGGTCTGCAATGAGATAAGAGATAACAAAAGATCAGTAATAATGGAGGGTCTCTGGTCGATTGACTCCAGAAATGTTTCACGAAACTTAAGATAAATCCCACGAAATGTTTAGTTGAGAGCGTTGAGCTTCAATCAAAAAATCAAATAAAATATAAATTATTGAGCGCTCGTACACCGAGACCGGATTATGCGTTTTATATGGACACGATTGAATTAAGATTGGATTTGAAGTTGGATTAGAAATGACTTTAGTCAGGACTATCTCAATCCAACTTCCAATCTAATCTTACTTCAATCGTGTCCATAAAACGCATAATCCGGTCTCGGTGTATGAGCGCTCATTGTCTTTAGTGGTTTAAACAACTAAGCATATTAAAGCATTAAACACATTTTAAAGCGTTCAAAGAAATTTAATTAGTTTGGTGAAACCTGAGAAACTATTGCAGAATCCTGTCAATGAATTAAGTATATGAACCACTGTAGATAGAACAACGATCTAAAATTATTGAACACGCCTGAAAGTCATTTCCCAACACGCTCAAATAGGGGAAGATATTGTGATCAAAAGTGATACACATAACTGATAGTCCGCGGTAAACTTCGAAATTGGAAGTGTTTAAGAAATTGAGTATAGACTATTAGAACATTTTACAATCATTTATTATAAAAAATGCAACAGCATTATTTAGGTTAGCTTTTGCAGAACTTTTAGATAATACATTTAGAGCTTTAGCTATTTGCATGGCTATTTGTAAAACTCTTTCAGGATGTTCTGGCAAAGTGTTTAAATTTCGATACGGTTTTTGAGCTTTAGCATATAGAGATTGCAATCTCTTATGAATTTCATAAGAATCACATTCAAACTTATTTTTTTTAAGTTCTTTGATATATTTTAAGCTTAATTATAGAGTTTTACGAAGTTCGGTCCAAAGATGAAGAAGGTATTTCCAATGTATTTTTTAGGATATAAAATAAATATTATCTGGGATAAAATATTGAGATTTCGTCGGATAATTCTTCGAATAATGTTTTAGAAGTTTTCAAAGATCATACTTAAGATTTCTGATAAGGTGTTAATGTTTAAACAAGACTTCCGTTTTCCTCGCAAGCTCTTCAAAGTCTTGAAAACTTCTAAAAATCTCGAATTGTTGAGAAGCTTTCATACAAAACAAAAAAAAGTTAAATGTGCTGTACACCTTTTTGACCTTAAAATCTCCCCCTTGACGCCTTATGTAGTTCTTCAAAAGCACATGTTAAATATTGCATTATGCATCCTTTTGATCTTATTATAATAACCTATCAAAGCTCAATACCTCTCACATGATATTGTTTGTGAAGAAACTCATTTCCTATTCCTTTTAAAATATCTTGCTGCAGGGAAAATGATGATGATACTGCAAGGTATCATGATAATTAATTTTCTTCATAAGCTGCTGAATAAACTTCTGCCTGACAGGCCTTGTAAATTTATATTTAAATTATATAAAAATATTTTTATCTGGTCCGAGATAAAACTTAGGAATTTATGTAAGCAATATAAAGTTCTGCCATTAAAAATTTTCAAAAAATGCAATTTATCTGTTTACGTAAGGAGGAATTTTATAAAGAAAAAAGTATATAATTCTCATTTTAAAACTTATGAATCTGAGATTCAAGTAAATTGTTCGTTTCTCATTTTCATAAATGATGAAAACCTTTTTTTTTTTCAAGAGATTCATGGATCATTTCCTCTTATTCCACTCAAAGTCTTAGGTATATCGTTTGTCGTTTAAATAATTCTCATATCACACATTATTCAGTTCTCTTCTTTCTCGTAAATATTTCCCAGCATTACCGTTTCTCAGAAGAATAAAAGGGGAATAAAAATCCATTCCGAACAATTTATTTGATGGAGTTTTACGAAAATAAATGCAATAACGCAGTAATAGCTCATCGCTACCTCTCATACTTTTTTGTTTTAAAACAAACTATATAGGTAACTATTCACGATTCAACTGGTTCATATAGACAATTAATTGTTTGATATGCTCCCATCTGGTGGGTATGTTATAGAGTTTTTTTTAGCACAAATTCCCCGAATAGCACATGTTAAATCTCATTATTAATCTATTATATTTATATGTATATATGTATACGTTTGATATATATACATATTCTTTATGTATCATATTATATCTTATTTACTCCGAAATTGTTTACAATTTTAATTTTGGTAAGAAGTAGCCTCTAGCAAATTAATAATTAATTTCGCGATAAATTTTCTTTGTTTGAATAACAGAATAAGTTTAATAATATTTTTAATTACAGACCAAGAAGAAAATCTACATAAATACATAGTGGAAGAAAGATTTTTTTTGAACACTTTAAGGAATTTGGAATTTTGAGTATATTTGTTGAAGTGTGTTAGAACTGAAGCCAATTCACTTTCGTGGAAGCAATTTACTTGGAGAAAAAGGGTAGTAAAGCCAGAAAATCGTGTTCTTTGACAAATCTCGCTCAGAAGTGTCGGAAGCAGATTAGAGTGGGAAACAGTGAGGGTTTTCTAACGAATTGATACCTGGAAGTAATGCCCACATTTGGTAATTAATTCTCTATTAATGAGAATTTTGTCTCAAAGGAGCGGATAATCTCTCAGTTACAAACTAATACTTGTTTCACACGAAGATAAATTAATATTTTAATTACCCTGTCAAATATTTTAATATCCTCGCAATGTTTCTCAGCATACAAATAATATCTGTCTGGTATTGCGCACGTGAGATATTCCAAAGAATTGCTTTCCCAAGTGCTAAGAACATTTTCCGGAGGGGACACTTTATGACTCTATTGGAGCCGGAAGAGTACTTAAAAGTTTCCTTTCGTACTCTTTTTCCGCGCTCCTTCGAATACTTTATTGACCATTGAGCTCTTAAAGGAGCCACATCCAATAACTTTTGACAGTTTTCCCTCTCTGGTGAAACGCACATCTTTCATGTTGATTGAATTATTTCCTGACAGTGACACACATAATTAAATTCCTCTTCTCCCCCTCTTAGCCCATAATTTTACGCCAAATAAATGAAGAAGCATTTAAAAAGTCTGAGCTAGGAATTATGAATTAATAAAATTGCTTGATAGGATGTATTTCCGTGCTGACGCTAAAAGTACTTTCCGCATAAACTTACTCATCCAAAGAGATATATTAAAATCCTCTGCCAATGAATGTTATACCATTTTTTAAATCTTGAGGTGGAGGAAAAAGTTTCAGTAAAAATATAGGGTGAACTTCTTAAGCAGAAAATGAAAAACTTTCCCACTCATTTGCAATTTAAGAGAAGACTGCGAGAATTTTTGCTCTCCGCATTGAGTGTGAGTAAAAAAGCCCCCAACGGGTAGAGTAATGTCTTCGCATAATTTCGATTTAAATGCATTGGATTTCATTCACGAAAAGGTACTTTGACAAATTAATAATCAATACTTTAACGTAAGGTTTTCCGAATATGCCCATAGAAATATTCCGCATGAATGGTGTAACATGGAAGCAATTTATCGAAATATGTATATGGTAAACTGATGGAATTTTCATTAAAATATCAATTAAATTGACGTGATAGTGGATGTCACAAAATTGTTCACTCGATGGCCCTATAGCTTCCCATTGTTCTCTCTAATTAAGTTACAACCAGAAATGTTATCGCACAAAACTTTATGGGTCATTCTATAATATATAATCTGAATAGAAACATTTTAAAACAATCTCACATGACAATATTTGTATGCTTTGGACATGGAATCAGAAAAGGGAGTTTGATAAGAAAATTGTCCTATCATCCTTATTAAATAAAAGAGTTATTAGAATTAGCAATCCAAGTAGAAGTTTCATGATAAATTGTTAAAACTCTGTAACTTATCCTAATAACAGGCTAAGAAATATTACTAAAGCCAAGTTCAATCAAGTCTTATTCTGTGGAAGAGTCTATGATATAGTATATTATGATATAGTATATTTTATAGAGAGTATATTTTATGGAGAATTTTCCTAAGTATTTTTTACTTATGCGAGATCCGTTCCGGTCGTTCCGGTGAGTTAATTTTTAAGTTAATAATGTATTAAAACCACCAAGAACATTTCTCCTCAAGAAATTTCAACAAAAAAAATCTCTGTGAAGCACACGAGACTTCATGAGGGTGAAAAAGGCACCCCTTGAGACAAATTTAATAAAACATGCTGAATATTTAATTCAGGGAGAAGAGTGAATATTTTATGCAATGCTAAAATCACGAATATTTTGTTTATATTCATAATTGAATTATTCCATTGCAAATAATGTGATATCTTCCAGGTAAAGCTTTTGGAGTGTAAATTGCTATCGTGTCGCGAGATATCAGGTTGGCGCGAGGAGCACAGTGAAAATATGCTTGAAGAAATGGGATGGTATTGATGGGAAATGAGATGGAGCTGAGACATTTGTGGGGAGAAATTCCTCGAATTAAATTACAAACCATCGATGGAATTTCAAGAGACGATTTACCATATACATATATTTAGTATATCACATAACAATGTTACCTTACCTCCTCCAATTCCTCTAAATGTGATTTAATCAGGCATTTTAGCTCGATACTATTGTTAACAGCTTGGAGAATATCCTCAGGCAGGGAGATGTTTTCCTTCAGTAGTGCCACTGTGACCTGTGGGTGAAATTCTCACTGTGGGATGCCTCTCAACGGGTGGCGGGAAATCACGAGAGGCCTACAAGGAAATTTTGATTGGAACACCCGAAAGGGAAGCAATTAATTGTCTCTGGGAATAATTGCTTGTAATGACGAAAATTTTCTTGCTGGCTGAGTTGTTCCTTAAATCACCCTCAGAATGGTATTTACAGTCTCTGTATGAATAGGGAGACCCTATAAAGTCCCTGGGAATTATGCATTCTTTACACCAAAGTATTAGAAAGTCTTAATTGTTTTATGTTGAATCATCAACGGTTGTAATTATTTACGATTTTATACGTCGTACGGTTGGATAAGACTGTTTAATGCCTTTTGGTACTCATATACTTTCTCTTTTGTCAATATTGGATTTAAATAAGTAATACATTACCCAATAAAGAATGGGTTCCCACGTATGGGACTCAGCAACTTTCTCCTATGGCTCCCAAAATCTCTTAAGATCATTAAATAAAGAAGCGTTTTTGGGAAATTAGGTAAATTTAGATTAAGAGCAGTAGGATTTTTTTATAAATTCATATGGAAATGTCCTATGGAATTCCTATAGGACATCCCATAGGAATTTAGCGGAATAGTCCAATGAATATTTCCCATGAAAGCTCATGTCCTATGGGACGAAATATGGGAAACGTGGTGGATAATTCCTATGGGACATTGAGAAATTTCCAGTAGATTTCCCATGTAAATTCCCATAGGACCTGTTTTATTAGGTAAATATGTAGCTCAACTTTACATAATAGATTTAATAATTTTCCGTTCAAACATCAATTTTCTATCTCATCAAATATATCACTTATTTCGTCACTTTTCAAGAAACTGAACGATTCTGTTAGTCAAGCAAATTCTTTTGGGAGATTTACTGTATTCCATATTCAACACAATCTTCTTTACTTTTATTTCCTCCTTGTGTTTGCTTTGCAATCTTTCATTGTGGGAGAGAATATTTGCTAAACGTTCCCAATTGAAGTATAACTCAATTCGCAGTTTGAGGACTTTGTTTAAGAAGGGTGATCACTTTCCCACGATTTTTCATTTTCATGGATGGTAAAAACTTCCTCTGCCCCCCCAAGTTTACAATGTTGGTGATACGAAAAAAAAGTGGCAGAAAGGAAGATTTAAAAGAAAATTTTTCAACAAACTTTATGTGTCGCGGTAAAATATGTGTATATATACAGATACATTATTAATAATGAGAAGCAGAAGAGGAGGGACTGCTGTATCAAACACCATCATGTCTTTTTCCCGTCTACATAAACTTTCAACGAGATACCCACCCACAATTACTACAAGAATGAAATGGTGGTGAATTGTTAGAGAAATTTTACCGCATGTCTCTAAGCTCCTTTGGGGCATAAATGAAAATTACTGCCCATTGGGTGGTGGAGATTTGTGGTGAAAAATGTCTCGTGAAAAGTCGGACAATTGCAATTATTTTGGAAGTTCAAAACGTACAATAATGTGTGCGTGTGAGTGCTCAGATAAAATTAATCTACAATTTGGTGGAATTTGTTAATTTATAAGAGGTTTTTGCGTTTTTGCATAGGATTTTGAGAATTCAAGTTATATATTCACCTTCAAAATAGATAATAGCAGGTATATTGCATATTTTTTACATATATGCATCATTTTAGCAACTTATCCGACCTTTTCTATATATAGAGAACTGTATCAGCCAGCTTTTGGCCTTCCAATTATACAAAATGCCAAAAAGGATTTGGTCATATTTCTAATGCATACATAATTAATCTCAAACACGCATAAAAAGCCCAAGTGTGCTCCTAATACAAGGATTTTGGATTTTAATGAAACCGTAAAACCACACTGGAGACTTACAAAACAATTAACATCAGAAACAATATATACAGTAAACAATTACTCAATTGTGAGTTTGAGAACTTCCCTAAAGTTAGGTTTCTGTTGCAAAAAAAAATCAACCAAAATAACTATATATAGCACAAAGCTACAAAGCTCCTGAGGACACAGGAAAGTTGAAACTCTCTGACTTGTTAAATCAAATTGTACCGAAACATCCCTCATTTGAGAATTGAAGACATGCGAGGCATGTGAGAGAGAGACATTCAAATGGAAGTTGAAAAATAAACAGAGTGTTGAGAAAAGCAATTTTTCAACCCTTTCTTTTCGAGCTTTAACATCTCAACAGACCCAGCGGAAACTTTTAAGTTTGCCCACTCAATCTGGATGGGGAGATGAGACCAGCAGGGAGAAAATGGCACAAGAGACAAGTTCAAGGATGCGAAACAGATAGATAGTATAAAGAAAGATATGAAGTGAGGGTTAATAATAAATGAAGCTCTTTTTGTGTGTAGATCAAATACAAGAGAAGCATTTAATGACTTATTCATGCACCTGGATTGTAGATATAGTACAGACAATACTGAACGACATTTATAAAAAGAAAGTCATATATGTGAGGCCAAGGATGCATCGCTTCCGACTCTCTGACAAGGACTTGCAATTATACAAAATTACAACGAGAAGAAAAGTCAGGCAACATTAAGTCAAATTAATTTCTGAGATAATTAGCGAGTATTGTGTAAAACTTAATCTTAAGTTATAATTATAAAATGTTGAGAAATTTATTCCTTGAGTAGAGCATTATTTTTTTTTTTTGAATAGGATGATTCTACCATTTTTCGCATGCTTCTCAAAATCTCTTATGTTAAAATCATAAAATAAATTCAAATTAGTGTTTTGGGAAATATGATAGGCATTTTTTTTTAAATCGCAGGAAGAAAAAAGTACAAATTCCCTTGAAAATCCTTTGAAATTGAATCATTAACATTGGAAAAAATCAAATGTGTTTTCTAATAGATTTCCCATGTTTCTAATATTAAACGAAAATAAATTTTCAAGCTATAAAATAACTTCTTTTAATGGCTTTGAAGCTAATTATTCATTCCTATGATAATACAGATTTTCCTTGACACAACAGAATCTCTCATTTATTCGACATTCAATTAATTTTAAAAGGAGTGATAAATAACAGCTTCCAAATATTTGGTCAACAAATGAAATAATTAGAAAATAAATGCTTTTGGCGATATTTGCGGTATTACGCAAAAGCCTCTTATGGACTTAATCTCCACCAACACTCCCTCTTAATGCTTAGTTATTATTCTTTCCCATTTGTAGCGAGAAAAATAAGAATAAGAACAAGTAAACAAACTCTGAGATTGATCCATTCTGATTAGAAAGAAATCAAGCCAGTCAATTTACTCCTTCGGATTTTTTAAAAGCACGAAATATCTTTCAAAATTTGTTATAATTGTAATAAAAATTATGTTGTTCATATTTTTTTCTCTAGTAAACATTTCCACAATTTATATTGAATATTGAATACATCATCCAGGTCTGCTTGGTACGGAATATAAAAACATGGAGAATTTCATGTGTGCTCCCCACCAGTGAAAAATATTTATGCAGATGTGTACCTACCACAAATTCGTTATATTATTGTGTTTTCTCAAAACCAAAAAAAACATCATCCTTCATGAATGAATTTCCTGGTAAAATGTCAGGGAAATTCAAAGTCATGAGAGATTTTGCTGAAATAATTCTGTTTTGAGGGCACTTCATGGAGATTTTTGGGACAAGTCCCCTAAAATTGCACGTGAAATAAGGTGGAAGCGAGTGAGAAAATGACCATACTGTACGTGAATGCTCGAAGGACTTAATTATGAACTTTTAATGGGAATTGTGGAGGATTCACCATCACTAATTAAACTTCCCATGTGAAAATTCTCACACAAATATACGTCCTGTCTTTGCAAAAGCATATTCCACAGGTTATACCGGTTCACTGAGAGAAAGGTTTGAGATATTCATAGAAATATTCTGTGACCTTTTAAGTTTTCCTCTAACATATTCAGTGTAGGGAATATTATTTCTTTCTGTTAAATAGAAATATATAAATCGAATTTTCTCTTAATATGTAGTCTAATTATTTGCTCCCGAGATTCCCCTCAGTGTTATATCAAGCATGTTGTTCAAAATGTGATTTTAATAGGCCAAACCTCCCTCTGGTGAGGCAAATGTTTTTTTGTTTATGTTGTTTTAAATTTTTTGAAAGAAAAAACCGTCGCGGTATATTTTTGAGTATATAAAATGCTGTATTGATTTCTGCGCTAAACGATTTATAATTTGCTTTAGCTTCGTGGCTCTCTTTGCCACTTAAATAGCATACGTATCTCTGCACCAAGCCGGCGGAAATGATTTTATATATCTATTGTTGTGTTGGCTTCAACTGCTCATGTGAACTGCTCAAATGATCATGCAGAAAGTTTAATACAACTTTGTTAGGTGGTTTTGTGGTGAAATATACAACTAGAGTGGATAAATTAATTACGAAATGCGGAATTGCAGTTCTTTTATAGTCTCTTAGCAACCTTCAATCCACACTAACAACGAGAAGCGTGAAGGGACAGACTAAGGAATTTTCATAAGATTTTCATTCCTAGCACAACCATGAGAATTACTGCACGTTTCTATTCCTCGAGAAAAATTCCCAATCTTGTATATATACAAGAATGATTTGGCTAAGAATGGTTGAAAAGACAGGTATACAGAATGGACCATCAACAGCCTGGAGACACATTTCTGTAATCCCAGTGATGAAAAGCCAGCAGAAGAAATTCCATTGAAAACAGAGGTATACGCGGATGTGTGGAACTCTTAACCATCCTTCCCTCCTCTCCCCTCCGTAGGCTAATAGAAAAAATGAGGGGACTTTTCAGTCAACCTTAGGGGCAGATTGGGAGACAGATTATAAAGCTACAGGTGAAGCAGGAATAAATAAAAGTCTCCCTTCACCTGGTGATTTTGGGATGTATTTAGAAGGGGATGAAAATTGAATTAGGGCCGAAAAAATAGGCAAACAGACTGAGTAGAGTAATGTAGGAGTATTATATGAATATTGGGGGCAATAGACATTTGAAGAAGCTTCTTGAACTCCTATTCATCTCCAACAATTTGTGGTATTTCTTTTATATTCCCACACGACATTCTTTTTTCACAAGGGACAGATCTTTTGTGAAAAGCAAATAACCTGCATAAAAGAAGATGTCAACTTTTCTTTTATCACATTATCAATAGTATACCTACACCGCAGCAGAAATTGAATAGGTACATATACATATAAAATTAATGCGGGTTAGTCATTTTTTCTATCAATTTTATGTTATGTTATTAATTTATGTATTACTTTAATTAATTATGAACTTTACCTATTTGCTATTTCACATTATTATTATTAACACTTTTGTAAAACTGATACAGTTAATTATAATGTACCTACTGCACAAAAAGCTTCTTATTCGATTGAATGGAATTTTCTGCTCTACTAATGAGCTTTTCCGAAAAATTGTACTTGACACCCTATAAAATTCTTCCTGTGTGAATAGCAAGAACTTCCCTATAAAAAATTCCCAGCTTCTTCCAATTTACCTCTTTTCGAAAATGATCGGGAATCAACACGAAACTTCCTAAGGAAATCCTCTGGGAATTGCAGTGAAATATTCCACTAATTACTTTTTCCTGCAGGAAAAAAAACTGGAAAATTCCGTAAGATTTCCTAGCACGGAAATATCCACTCAAATTTTCTTGGTTGCAACTATTGGAAATTTCCATGGAAATTCCCAATAAAATTTCCCTGTTATACGTTTTATTTTCCATTGGAATTACTCGAAACTTTCCGAACTTTTCTAACTTTCTTTCCATACAAATATTCCCTTTTTTTCACTCAAGAAAAAAGAGCAATTTTCTAATGCAATTGCTAAAGAAATTCCTTGGGAGTCTTCTTTATAGTGTAAGAATGATTTTTTTTTAATTTTTTACTGAAATAAAATGAGATCACCTCATCAAATTGAGCAAAAACTCAAAGCCATTAAAAAATCCAAAAAAAATACAGCTATTCTATTCATATATGTATCCAATGTGTAATATATTATTCAACCACTTTATCTTGTGTTAATTAAGCAATTCGAAATGAGACTACATTGAGATAAATGTTAGAGGTTTCTATAACTTCATCAGCAATTAAACTTAAGCTTCATGAATTCAATATAAGAAGAATATGATATGGTTGGAGTACAAAATTATTATATTATCATTGTGCAGATGCTCCAAACCAAATATCCAACCCCAATTGTGCTATATATGATATTTCAATTATAATTATAGGTATATATATATAAAGTGTATTAAGCTAATAAATTAAAAGGACATTCAACAGGGCTAAATATGACTCGAGGCACCACAGTGATGGTCTGACAGCGACATGAATATAATGCATACATATGATTGAGTACTGGATCCTTCTGTAACCCTCGAATAGCTCGGTCAATTATTCATTCAAGTTGGTAACAAGTTTCAAAGGAGCTCTCATGCTCACCACAATGAAAGAGGCGTGTTCAGCAAAATTCTTGACAATTTCAGTTTTTGAATATTGATTTTTTTTTTCAATAAAATAAATATTATATTAATTTGATAACATAATAATAGCAATTGATATGGAAAACACTATCACATTTTTGCAAAATCTTTAAAGAAAGCCTTCTTTAAATCAAAAATCGTTCTGAAACTGTAATTTTGCAGTTAACTTTTTCTTGTGATTTTTTATTACTAATTAAATTCAATATTCAGAAAAGCACTTTCAGAAGTGATAAAAGGATGAATTATAGGAAAATTGATAGTTTTAGACGACTGAGTCTCGATAACTAGAACGCTCTTCTGGAAGAATTTTCATTGGAAACCAGGAAAATTCATCCCTGAAATGATTTTTTCTAGTCTTTAGAAAAAACAGTCACATAAACTGGATCAGAAAAATGATTTTAAATAACTTTTTTACTGAACCGTCAACACATATTCATTTTCGACTCGAAGAAAATACAAGTATTTCAGACACAAAATTATGCATTGTTATAATAATTAAATAAACTATAGTTGGTGTTATTTAGTGAGACAGTCAATTAAATTTGCTAATTTACTCAGAAAAAATTGCCACAGTTTGAGTTTCATTTTCCATTGAAATCCTGCCTTTAAAAGTCGATGGACGAAGTATAGAATTATGTATAGCGCGTGAAAAATTCCGTGGAAAATTATTCCATTATTTTGTGGATCAATCCTCGAATGAGACCACCATGAAAAGCCCAGAGGAGAGCATCAACAAAAAAAAGATGATGGAAATGAAAAGAATGAAAATTATTCATTTTTTTTCTGTGAATCCATTCTGAGGGTGATTTTAAAAAATCTCGCCACGCTGGAACAAACTGTTGCGCCCTATTTTTAAGGCGTTGAAATGATTATCTCCTGGATTGCGTTTCTTAACAACACACGCGCACTTATTGGAGCATCCGCGGTTTTCTTTTTATACTCTTATATGAGAGATATTCACCAAATTACTTGCAGAAGAGCGATGGTTCAAAAATAAACAGTGAAGAACATACTAATTGAGAAATTCTTTTAACACTCTCACGAAATGTTATCAACTCAACAAGAGTTATGGAGGATGTGACTATAAAGAAAATATTGTGGGAAACTGTTAAAAATTTCCCCGTCAACTGTTTATCAACTGAAGTGTGAGAAAAATTAATCACGACACATGTGAGAAAAATTGGATAAAATAACTTTGATGAACTGTTGATAAAATTACGGGAATATTTGCGTGCCAAACATCCAAACGCGGAAATGTTGGGAGCGAGTGCTTTCACCAAGTAAATGCTGAAGACTGAACAGGCAGTTTCCATGAAAATGATCTGGAAGGAGAGGTTCGGTTCTGGTGTGTGTCGCACATGCCATACAGCAAGAGAGGAGAAAATGCTATGCGTCGTACAGCATCAACGCAACCAACTCCGCCAATTTTCATCCCAGCTCCATATTCCAGTCAGATAAATTATTTATGAGACAAGCAAAAAAAGGCGTTTTGCAGGAAATAAATTCCTTTCCATCATCCACTCTTTTTTCTTCCACCCTCCTTAGCGGTCTCTCATTCGCTCATCCTCAAAAATGTTACCATCCAAAATTGCTGACAAGGCCTCAGAGTAGTGATAATCACAATGAGTTGGGTGGTGATGGGCGTAAAAATGCATATAGCTCGATTATATGTCGCGGGTAGAGAGAATCGTGCTAATTGTCAGGTTCTTGAGCGCACCCTCGCCCAGCTTCTGACGTCTATCACAGCCGTTTATCCTCCACCAGAAGCACAAAAGACACTGAAATTTCTACCACAACGACAGAGGCTTTCCTTGGACTTGAAATTCAATAACTCCACAACCCACGAACCACGAATTTCAAGTCTAAAACAATCGTGATATTTAATGATTTCTTCACCCACGGATATTTTATCAGGTATGTATCATATTTGCCGACGATACGCCCAATTGAAGTCAAATGTGAGATTTTTTGTATAATACAATGTAAATGAAGATAAAAAGAAAAGAATATCTATATATCACATTTAAAGTCCATATATATTAAAATTGCACGAAACCTTGTATCTCGTTATCCTTTCTGTAACGAGCAGTGTAGCCCCTTGGTATAATAAGATTTTCATATACATACATATGTATGTAAATATATGTATCTTTTTCTTGTAGAATCTACGTAGGTAGGTATAGGTTTGTTTTTTGCCCATAAATAACTTTAAAATAAATAATAACCTTTAAATAACAATAAAATAATTACAATTTTTAAATTACTTTCAAAATATCAACTCGCGAGGAACAACCAAGAATTTTTCCATGGAAATATTCTATCTTTTATTCTAATTTATGAGTGGGCATATTTTAATTGATTTTAATCAAGGGGGAGATATTAGGGTCAAAAAAACGTACACCAATTCCAATACTTTCACTTTTTGTATAAAAGCTCCTCAAAGCTCCAATTCAGATGCTTTCATAAGCTTTCATCATATCAATTTTATTTTCTATACTAAACAAAATCTATCAATGACAGCTTTCTAGAGCTTTTTTAAGGAAAGTGTCACTAGAGAGCTTTCTGGAAGCTTCTCTAAAGCTTTCTAGAGTTTTCTAAGTG
>CAKKOB020001064.1:0-28552 GCA_918844115.2 Phlebotomus perniciosus | reverse complement strand
GCGTTCTTGAGCAATTTCTTTCGCTTTTCCTTAATTTTCATTCAAATTTTTACAATAAAAATGCCACGAAAAAAGTGAGGTTTTGGTGGAGGTAGGAATCCTCAACAAACCTCACTTTTTTAGAATTTTATAGAATTTTTACTGTGAAAACTCTAATGAAAATGAGCGAAAAGCGAAAGAAAATTGCCTTAAAAC
This sequence comes from Phlebotomus perniciosus, assembly GCA_918844115.2. Taxonomy (NCBI): domain Eukaryota; kingdom Metazoa; phylum Arthropoda; class Insecta; order Diptera; family Psychodidae; genus Phlebotomus; species Phlebotomus perniciosus. The sequence continues at coordinate 28,357 of CAKKOB020001064.1, read as the reverse complement.
GCAGGACAGTGCAAACGCATTCTGGAGTTTTTCATCCAATTTGGGATCAAAATTTGGCCATTGTCATCGCCAACTGGCATGCAAGCTGATCAAGATCATTTTTTACGCAGACAAGATCAACAAGCACCAAAAACGGAATAATCCAGTATGTTCAGCGTGATAGAGACTTGGAATTTGCAGAAAATTGCAAGATAGTCGACCTACCCCGACCCTTCAAACCGCCATTTTGAATAATTTTGAGATATTTTTTTGCAATATCTCGGAAGAAATGTCACAGTTTTTCTTGAAATTTTAATATGTTGCAGCCTAGGTGAAGATATTTCCAATTATGTGCGACATAAACCTCTCTACATAAACCTGAAGTTTAGTTTAGATAAACCAGTTTAAATATTAAATTGATTATATCTTTGGTTACAATTTTCCAATATTGATTATGAAAAGCTTTTTTAACCTGGATATTTTGGAAATTTTTGAGAAATTTTCAGGAACCACAATCTACTTTTAACTATAGGTATTCAAGTTGGCATAATCTGTAAGAATTCCATATTCGCAATCTAGGATTACCACTCGTTTTTTCCCTCAAGTGTTTCTTTTCCGTGTCTTCGTGTTAATTTATTCTTTTTAATCAAAAACCAATATAGAACAAACTCCCTTTTCCTTCTTTTCACTCTGTGAGATAATTGGAACTATCTAGAAAATATTTTTTTCTTCTTCCTTTATCTATAATTAAATATTCTTTTTTTTTCTTTTATTACTATATATCTCATTACTATATTTGCAATAAATTACACCTGCATAATTCCCATATTACGATGACGCGTTGCTGTACGTAGAATTTCGGACATTCTCTATTGCGCTGCACCACTCCAGAGCATATCCTTCCGGATCTTCAAGGTAGTACGTTCGATTGGGCTGCAAAAACACAATCAACATTACATCAGAGCCCGTTATCAACTGTTGATTAGCAATTCCGCAAAATGAATCCGATATAAGTTCATGAGAACAACTCCTCAATGAATTTACTACAAAAATAAACTTGTGTTCGCATTGTGATAAAACACAGAAATAGAAAATTTTCTCTCTTGACTGCAATAGAACATAATTGTCTATTTATTCGCGCAATTGTTTACAAGCATCGAAGACACACGCGCCAAGAATTGAAACAGCGCGCGTTGCAGAAAAATACACACTTGTATTTTTCGCCGAAGTTTCTCTCTCTTTCGCTCTCTCTCAACAACATTTTCACGATACGAATGCATGATTGTTGTTTTCCCCGTGCGACTGATAAAAAAAAAACAACACGCATATGAATCATTTTGCAATCTCTCGCATAAATCGTGTTACACAAAATGTGAACCAGCAAAGCCCGATCATAACTGATAATAGAAAATGAAGAGAAAAACTCCTTCTGTGAAGTGCCAATTTTCCCCCGAAGTGTAATATTATTTATCTGTTGTTCAACTTTGGAAAACTAATCACTTTGTTTGAGAGACAACAACCCCATTAGACAAGCTTTTCGCGAAATATAGGAGCGCGAAAACAATCATCACCGAATTGGGGCACCACAAAAAGACCCGACAAGAGTGCCTCATGCTCGATAAATAGTTGGCATGATTCACCAAGAGACAGAAAAAAAATCAATAAATATGACGAATAACAAACTACTAATTGGAAAATTTTCCATTCATATATTGATTAGAGAAAATATTTCACACGAGACAAAATCCAAATTAAAGATTTATTTTATTAAATTGCGTCTCGTCAATTTGAGATCATCGTTTTGGTAAATATTTTCGAAAATTATTTCTAGAGCAACACAAGAATGTGACTGTTGCTGTGTCCCTATTCTCGGATTTCAAATGAAAAGAAAAAAGTATTATTCCAATAATGTGAAAAGTGAAGATTTCCACAAAAAGCAAATGATGGGAGAGAAAACTGCGAAAATTCAAGCGACATTGCTGCGAGAAATCAGATGTTTCGATGAACAATCTTTCGCAGGTTCTGCTAAATTTCGAACAATAGAAAATCTCTCAATCTACTATCGAATTATGATTAAAGTTCGAAGTTTTAAACAAGATACACCTCATTGAATAATTTATTGAAAGAAGCTGAAAAATATAATAAATTCTAGTTGAATTCGATTAAAAATTTTGAAAACCACCTCAATTGAATTTCCACTCGAATTTTCGAAGACAAATTTAGTTGATCGAAATTGATATAAGGAATGTCAGAAAAATTTTCTATTCAGCTAAATATAGCGCAACGTGCAAATTCTACAGCAAGCTGTCTTCTTGAGCTTGGCAATCATTCACTTTAATAAGATTGGTAATAAAGTTTTTGTCATTGATTTTTTTTAGTTTTTTTTTTAGAAAAAATAAATCCGAAAAGGAAATTCAGGCTATTAGGGTTAATAATTTCGATCAAACGGTTGGAATTAGAAGTTTCTCTTCCTAAATATGATGAGTTCGTTCAAGTTTCTAAGTTTCGGAGGTCTGACTGTCAAAGGATCGTCAAATTTCATCGATAACTCATCGAAGATCTCGCAAATTAGTGTTCTGAAACATTAGAAACCGCGAGTCCGGTTTCGCGCGATCAATGAAGTGTTAAATTGATCCTAATGAAAAAAAAGATTTGGTTTTTCTGAAATTTCGCCAATTTGTTGACTTTTGCGTACAATTCTCGTGAAATGTTTTTTTATTTGTCAACATTTCGACCTTTCCCAATTCAATGATAATTATTCAATATAAATTTTTGATAAAAGATTTCCATCAACAAATAAGTTTTGCATCAATATTTGGGAGAATCCTTACAATCTCACAAAAATATTTTCAAATGTCCAAAAATTTACAAATAACCCACCAAATAAAATAAATAAATATTGAAAATAAGCTCAAAAATCAACTCACTGTGTGAACGAAGAATATTTTGAAGTTTTTGGGTTCAACTCTGAGCTCCGAACTCCATGGGATTTCACCCTTCTTGACCATCTGCACCGGATCGATGTAGAAGAGACGCGGTCCAGTGGTGAGCAGCAGCATCCGCTTTCGCGCAAATAGACCCTTCCGCTTATGCACATAGCCCTTCTTGAGAATCAACTCTCCCTCGACAAATTGATTCCACTTATCAGTCTTCTGTGATTCCAAGCGTTGCCGTTTCTCCGCCTCCGACACACTCACGATACCTGGGAGAGGCAAGAGATTCAGTCAGATGGGAGACACTCTCAATAGAGTCAAAGCTTACTTGATTGCTCCGCTGGGAGAGCTGTCGCCGTCGTGCCCAACTCCAGACCCAGCAGTCTTGTCAATTGACGCTCATCGAGACCCGGCTCCAGACTATCCGGCACCCGGTAGCGACTCCTCAGCTCACCCTCGAGACACCGACCCGGCAGATATGGGTAGATCTGCGGTGGGGTCTGCTCCCGCAAATTGCACCACTCAATGCCATCGAAGAAGACATGATCTCGTATACTGTCGTAGCGATTGTCAGGATTATCGGCACCGAGGCGGGCATTGGGATCGATCACGAGGAGTTTCTCCACCAGCTCCTTCGCCGCGACATCAAAGCCATCGGGAAAGGTGAGATCCTGTTTGAGGATCTTCTGAAAGATCAAGTACTCTGAGCCGGCACGGAAGGGCGGCAAGCCCGACACCATTTGATACACTATACACCCCAGCGCCCACAGATCCACCGCCTTCGTGGCCGACTGACCCTTCAGCACCTCAGGTGACACATACTGAGCCGTCCCCACGAAGCTGTTGCGCCTGAAACCCTTCATTGTGGGCATTTTGTCCTTCTCAGGCGGAGGCTTCACCGGCGGCACAACATTCGAGTCCTGCATCATCTTGGCGGAGCCAAAGTCCGCAATCAGTGTGTGCATCCGATCATCCAGCAGGATGTTCTCCGGCTTCAGATCTCGATGGATCACACCGCGCTTGTGCATCTGCTCCAGGGCGATCACGAGCTCAGCGGCGTAGAAGCGCGTGCAGTCCATATCGAAAGAGCCCACCTTGTTGATGTACGGCAGGAGATCCCCATTGGCGGCGTAGGTCATCACAAAGTAGAGGCTCTTCTGGTCCTGGAACGTGCAGTAGAGACTCACGAATCCCGACACGCCACTCATCACATTCATCACCTCGCGCTCTCGCTTTATGTACTCCTGCTTCTTCTCCCGGATGATATGCTGCTTGTCGCATACTTTTACTGCCATGGGGTGAGAGGGTAGAGAGTCAAAGCATGAGATTGATTGGAGTTTGCACAACAGGTTAGACTAAAAACACATGCGATTCTCAAGAAGACCATTCAGACTGATTGCAAATGGAAGCATGACAAAGTAATGTTTCTTTGAACTTCCGGATTGAAAGTAATCTCGCAATATTTCGGTAAATAGAACACATTTCACTCATTCAGACGCCCCAATCCACTTTTCCCTCAATTTCCCAGCATAATTTCAACACGTGAGCATTTCTAAGAATAACACAAACTGTGACTTCCTGGAAGGTTTTTGGGGGCAGAAAAATGGCAACAGAGTGGCGGAGACAAAAAATGACAACTCACTTGCATATTCCCTGCGCGTGTGGATATCCTTTGCCAGATACACAGTGCTGAAGCTACCCTCTCCGATGGTTTTGCCGAAACGAAAGTCTGTGGCGGACTTCTTGGCTGGCATCACAGTATTTCCTTGAACTCTTGACGTAGAGTTTTTCGCAGAACTCGACGCCTTCGCGTCTGACCTGGCCTCCTCCGCCAGGATGCTCTCCCTGTTGTCCTTTTGATTCTCCTCGTCCTTCATTGTGACCGTGATTAGCACACTGTATCGCCCAGCACCGTCGCGAAGGGCAGATTAGCAGAAGCAGCAGGACAACGAGAAAAATAAGGTAGAAAAATTTACACCTTCCCCCGGATAACTGAGATGGGATAAAATGACTGAAGAGAAGGAGTTCGGGTGACAGCCATCAGGGGCGCTGTGTGACTCTTCTCAATGATGGCAACGCCGATGGTGCAAAAAGTTAATAATTTTGGCGGGAAGTTACCGGCAATATTTTACAAATCTTTACGTTGCATCATTATCATGTACTTCCGTAAGATTTTTAACTCCAAATCGTTCAAACATGATAAAATATAATGTTAAATATATTATGCGAGCATAAATTCTGAAAGATTTCTCAATTTAATACGTTTTTCTCACAAGTAAAATGGGATGCAATTATATATAGGAGACGCGTAATAATTTCATACCCTTGTAATTTTACATGACGGTGACAGCTGTCAGTGCCCTAAATTTGTGTTTGGGTTTTTTCTTGGAATTCATCAAAATTGTGCTTTTGCGGGGAATTTGTTCCTTAAAAGGTGATATTTGCCCATGATTGAACACCTGTGGATGCATTTAGCAGCACCATCACGAGCGCGAGGAATATTTCACAGTAAACAAGGGAGATCAAATGTGAGGCAGGATCTGCTGAGTGAAGTCTAGCTGTGGAGCAATATTTTTCCCATTTTCCTCGGCTTGGAGGGAAAACCATCAGCTTTTCCGGCTCGTAGAGGCTGAGGGAAGTGCTAGTGGCTTGGGTGAGTGAGGCTGGGCGGGGTATTCAGGCCCATTTCCTGGCATTTCTTGATAAATTGTTCATTTCCGCTCGGCGGGCGGAAATGGGATGATGGCGGACGGAGCTGTCACGGCGATTTCTTTCTTCTCTTCTCCACAATAGATCAGCATCTCAAGGCACCATGATAACCGACAGTCTGTTTGGCAATGCCACGAAGAAAGAACGTGATGGAGGAGTTGTGTTTCAGGGCGCCGTGGAGAAGATGACGGGCAGTCTGTTGCCGATGGAGGACCTTACGAAGCCCGTGTTTACGGTGGTGGATTTGGGGAAGATGTTGCTCATCAGTGCTAAGGAGGGAAACACCAGTCAGGTGCGTGAGCTCATGACAAAGGGTGCTCCCTTCAGCACAGACTGGCTGGGCACATCTCCCCTGCATCTGGCTGCCATGAACAACCACCTCGAGACGTGTGAGGTGCTCATCCGGGCGGGTCTCAACAAGGACGCTCGCACAAAAGTCGATCGCACGCCCCTTCACTTTGCCGTCTACGAGGGCCACGAGAACATTGTGGAGCTCCTGGTGAACAATCAGTGCGAGACTGACGCCAAGGATATGCTCCGGATGACCCCCCTGCACTGGGCAGTGGACAAGCGACACAAGAAGATCGTGGAGATTCTCTTGCGACACGGAGCCGATCCCAATGCCGAATCCAAGTTCCGCAAGACACCCATCAGCATGGCCCTGGAGAATGGCTACAATGAGATCTACCTGATGCTAGACGCCGCCTATCGGGTGCGTCTAGAGAATCCTGAACAACTCCAGCGTGCCACAAATAGCATCGCACAGGAGATGAGGCCACCACCGACAGAGGAATTGATGAAGATCAGTGGCTTGGAGAAGTTTACAGCAGCGAATGATATTGAGGATATTGTGGACACTCCGTCGCCACCCATCAACTCCAGTTCTATAGATGAGGACAATGGGATGACCCTCAGTGACGCCATAATCCGTCTGCAAACAATCGATGGTGAGTCATTTATTTATTTTAGGAGATAATTCCAAGAGATTTCAGAGAGTATTTCATCATCGGGTTAACGGTTCACTCTTTGATCATCTAATCTAAATTTTAAAAAAAATCACTTATGACTGTCGAAGAAAAGAAAATCTAATACTGAAACCCAAAAGGAAGGGTATCTCGGCTAAAAAATAGTCATTTACCCAAAGTCTTGTGTGTGAGTCTCTGCAATTGCGTTAGAAAGCGTTTTAACGTAGTTTAATTGCGTTACAACGCATTTCATCGCGTTTAATTGCGTTAAAACGCATTTCATTCCGTTTAATTGCGATAAACCGCATTTTAAACCGTTAAAATGCGTTATAACGCAGTTTATTTGCGTTAAAACGCATTTAATCACGTTTAATCGCGTTAAAACGCATTTTAAACCGTTAAAAGGCGTTTTAACGTAGTTTAATTGCGTTAAACCGCATTTTAAACCGTTAAAATGCGTTATAACGCAGTTTATTTGCGTTAAAGCACATTTCATCAAGTTTAATTGCGTTAAAACGCATTTTAAACAATTGAAAAGCGTTTTACGTGCTTAAATTGCGTTAAAACGCATTTCATTCCGTTTAATTGCGTTAAAACGCATTTCATTCCGTTTAATTGCGTTAAAAAGCATTTCAACGCGTTTAATTGCGTTAAAAAGCATTTCAACGCTTTTAATTACGTTAAAACGAATTATATAAATAAACCGTTAAAATTCGGTATAACGTAATTTATTTGCGTTAAAACGCACTTTAAACCGTTAAAAACTATTTTAACGCAGATTAATTTCGTTGAAATGTATTTTAGACCGTAAAAAGGCGTTTAACGCTGTTAAAATTACGTTAAAACGCATTTAATGCCGTTTAACTGCGTTAAAACACATTTCAATATGTTTAATTACGTTAAAATGAATTTTAAAGCATTAAAAAGTGTTTTAGCGTAGTTTAATTGTGTTAAAACGTATTTTAAACCGTTATCCTAGAACACTTTTGATTTTAGACTACTTTAGCGTATAAACGTAATCTTTGTAAGATTAGCCAATGTTGGAGAAGGAAATTGGCTTTAAATAGTGTAAAGAGCGGAGACACAAGCCTAACGCATATTATTTAGCCCGATACAAAACCCTTTCGACTTGGATTTGTGACTTTTCAAGTTTTGAGATAAAAATGAATTTCAAAATCAATTTTTTACAGTTTCTCTTACTTATTTAACTCAAATAATAACACTTTAATATCTCTTCTTAGTTTTCGCATAAATTAAATACTTAAAACTTATGTAAGACTTTGTCCTTCATTCTCTCACCAAAGCACAGAAAATGCTCTTAAATAATCTCCTCTACGTCTGCACTTGACTCGAATCTAATTGACTTCCAATGCACCCATTGAGCCAATTAAATGCTCTCTATTTTTTTGCCTTCAACAGACGCACGAAGTATAAACCAGTCATCGACACTGCAAATGCTCAAAGACCATGGAATATCGATGCTGCCCACGGAGGACACGGAGAATGCATTTATCTCATCAGCGCTGCAGAGTGGACGCAAGATTGTCCTGTCGGATGCGGGAAAGCTGATGTTGAATGAGTCCAAGGCTAAGAGGGCGACATCACAATTCACATCAGCGGGAACGAGTGTCCAGCAGACACCGAGGAATGTCAATATGATGAGTATATCGACATCTATGAAGCCACTCAAGGGATCCAGCAACAAGGTTATCAAGATCGTGACGGCTGAGGAGTTTAAGAGGATGCTGGCGGGTGATCTCAGTGCCACGAAGAAAGTGCAATTAAAGTCGAATGGATCGGTGTTGCCCGCCAAGCACAGGAGAAACATGATGGTGAGCAGGAGGCCTGAGCTCCTCCCTGCGGCGACAGATATTTTCGCTGAGGTTCGTTTCTAATAGTGTTTCCGGCAAAAGAGATAAATTATGGAATATTTTTTTCTTATCAATAGAACGAAAGCAGTAAAGTGAAACCCATTCAAGTGCCAAATCTGCTGGACATTCACGCTGAGGATGCGCTGGAGGACACAGATCCGGATGACTTCACACCGGATCTCGCTGTCTACCCAACCATCACGAAAAGGACATCCGAGAGTCACTTGGAGTCGTCCGGAGCGTCAAAGTCCACCCTTCCCACCAGCATGGGTCTGTCGGAGATAGAGAAGCAGCTGCTGGAGCTGAAGAAGCAGACAGAGGAGCTCCGACGACAGCTGGAGATATCACAGAAACAGAATGAGGAGTATAAGGTGCGACTGGAGAAGCTGGAGCAGGAGAAGGAGCTGGAGAGACGACACTATCTGTCCAAGTCGCACATCAACTCATAACTTATTTTAAGTGAAGGACGCGAAGTACATTTTAATTTTGTGAAATAAATATTTTTTTCTACAAACCCAACTTTTAGACGTAGGACTGGAGGCGCCAGAAGCCACCGCAGCGACATCCACTGGACCAGCGCTGCTCCCATGCCTTCATCGCTGCCGTGCGGGCCACACTGTTCATCGCTGTGGCTGCTCCACAGCGGCAGCACTTCCTCAACACGGGCGGCATCTTGCCCAGCTGCAGGTGACGCACAGAATCCACAACACTGTCACTGGACAAGCCACCATTCTCCATGGGAGCGTTGTCGGCGGAAAACTTGAGACATTCAGGCTCCACGTTGTACTCAAACTGCAAGAGAGAAGATTCACAATAACTTCCCCATTAACTTACATAGAGGTCCTCCTTACATAGAGCGGAAGATTGAGATTGACGAGGAGTGGTGAGGCCACACACACTCTCATGCTGACAAAAGGCATCTGTGGAATCATCACTTGACTCGGCAGGAGGCAACATTCATCCAGTAGCATATCATCGGGTTCATTGGGATTGAACGCGAGACGCGTGAGGAGTCTGAAGAGAGTCGACAGGATATCGAGATTATCTGCTCTGGCGAAAATGGGCAAACACTGTTCCTTCAACAATCCCCAGATTCTGATCATCACCAGGAGTTCTCGAATACTATTGAGCGCCACGACATCGTGACTTATTTCATATCCTGTATTCTTCATGCTCCCACCGCTTGTTCGAGTCTCAGGCAAACGCGCCAGAATGTTGAGCGCCAAATCAGAGACCCACTGGATCAATTGCTGAAGACTCTGGAGAGTCGATGGCTCCACTGTGAAGTCTTTCGCCTCGAGATTGAGCAGAACTTTGTCCACGTCAGTGTTGGATTCTGAGAGTCCCACTAAAATATCGAAAATATCATTTGATCAAATAATGATTAGAACACGGATTTCTTCCAAAAGTCGACTGATATTTCTAGTCAAATATTTCCTTTAAAGTGCAAGGTGTTCAAACTAATGGAGGAAAGGGTCTTTAATTCCACTTCATCCTCAAATAAAACACCTAATCTACTTCTCTACGATCTCAGGGTCTACTTTCAGGGGAGGGGGTCCCCTGAAGACCTGAAATCTTTATCTGCAACCGTTTTTCGATTGCAATATTGCCCTTGTCGGGACAATAATTATTCCACAAAACCAATTACTAAATTTCAAAATGCTTTACTCACTGGCCAGGTACTCTGCTGGTCCCTTATCGTGGCAGGTCAAATCTGACGGCCTCAGGAGACTCTTGAAAGCAATCAAAATGGAATGGAGCATCAGCAAGCAAGCCAGATCCTGAGATTTCGACTGTCCAGACGGAGACAATCTGTAGAGATTCGTCTTCATGGTGAGAAAGTTCACGTAGTAGAACTGCTGAATGGGATTCACTTGTCTATTGAAGTTCTCTGACAATCTCTCAACAATATTGTCAATTGTACTGGATCTGATGGCCAGGAGAATGTCCAGATAATCATATCCCGCCACAATACAGTACTCAAGCAGAGACACAGTGTGCTGGATGGTCGATGGCATTCCCAGCTGTTCTGGCAAGTTATTGCTCTTGAATACAAACAACTGACCAAGATTATCCAGACACACCAGCAAGTGTCCCATCCAGGAGGCGTCAATATCCCTGGGAGTGGAGCTCAATTTCACCTGCTTTGAGCTCTCATCCAATCGATGGGTGACCGTGAGACTCGCCGCTGCGGCTTTATTGAGAGTATCTCGATGGAGGCAGAAGACAGAATTGTCCGCCATCACCACTGAGATGTACCCTGAGGAACCCAGCTGGAGCTTGCTGGTGCAGATGTTCAGGATTTTCGAGCTGTACCTGAAGTGACTCTGCGGAGTCCAGACCTAAAAGTCAAGTAAAATCAAATCATCAACTGTTTTCTACGCTCTGAGTTATTGTTACTCACGAAAGCCTTAAAGACTTCTGACTTGTTGGCCTGGAAGAGCTTGTGAATGGGCGTGGATTTCTCCACAAGCGCCCACACTTCAATGAATCCCCCAATGCTGGAATTCAGCGCCACAATGAGGGTGTCTGTGTCCTCCTGGAAGGTCCATTTGAGCTTCAGGAGATCCAAATCCGGCAAATCCCTCCCAATGCCCTCATTTAGGAAGAAACTGGGCAGAGAGTGACTCGTGATTGAGAGTTTCTCATCATTTTTTGTGACAACAACCCTGAAGCACTGGACTATAAGAGTGTGATTCTGACATTCGTTGTTTGATGCGGCGATCAGGAATTGGCCATTTTTCCCGTAGCACACATCGGCTGTTGTGTAGAAATTTCTCGTGAGACCAAGGCTTTCCGTCACTGTGGCCAGGATGTGCGGTGTCAGAGGAGCTGGAGGCGGCGGAGGGGGCAGTGGAGGTGCCTGGGGTTGAGTAGTTGCTGGCTGAGCAGGAGGATTAGCGGGAACGGCTGGAGGTGGTGCTGTCGGCTGTTCTGGTGGAATCGCCACAGCACCAATCAAGCCACTGGCTGTGATGACCAGGAATCCCTCAGTAGGAACTCCCCTATAAATATACCTCATTAATTCCACGAATATTCAAGATTGATTGCCAATTTACCCAAATTGTCTCACGCTGGGAAAGAATTTGACCTTTTGGAACTTATCAGAGTACGAGGAGGCTTCCTTCTTGTCACTGTTGAAGGAGATCTTCCTGCCATTGTGGAAGAAAACCGCTTTTATGATGCACTCTCCAGGGAAATTCGCCGTATAGACGTGAGTCCACTCCGACAGGAAGTTATCCTTTTGCATCCAAATACAGATGGAACCAAAGGTGTCTCCAACCAATAGGTGCTTCCCCAGAAAATCCCAGGCCAGGATAGAAATGGGATACTTGTTGGATGTCACCTTGTAAATATTCCATGGCGTGTTTATGTCGCAAATGTAACAGTGATATCCATAAGCTCCTGTAGTTAGATCAAAATTGGACGTGAAAGCAATTATGTTGCATGAGGAGACGGTGACAAAGTTCCTGGAACTGGAAAAACATCCAAACATTAGCAATCCAAGCACTGCAGCCGTAGCAATTATTGCGGCGCAGACGCCTATTAGGTTCTCACTTGGTTGTATCAATTGGGGGCACTGTGGGGTACTTTTTGTGAATTGAAAACAGTAGATCCAACATTTCTGACCAATTTTGATAACAACTTGATGAAGAAAACACACAAATTTACGGTAAAAAGTGTAAAAATTACAGGACACAGCCGGAAAACCTTTTTCGTACACAACAAATCACTTCTCTGTTGAAACACCGAAGCTATTGTGGCGCTGTGATCGGTGTCAGGAAATTCGAGGCGGACGCAGGAAAAATAAAAACAATCCTGGGCAATGGCGAGAAAATCGGAAATTACGCTAAAGAATTTCTTCATTTACAACTCTACGCTAGCCACAGAGGAGGGAGAGGTGAGTTGCCGTGAGATTGAATAATTAGATTTGAGAAAACACGTTGTTTTGCTTGATTTCCAAGGAGGAGAAGAAAGTCCTCTTTTATCATCCTCAAGACACGGAAAAGGATCAACAGATCAAGGATGTGGGACTCAGTGAGGCTATTATTAAGTTCACAAACACATTCAGCCCATTCGAGGAGTGTAAATCCTTCAGGACCCAGAAGACTTATCAGGTGTACTTTGAGCCAGAGCCGGAATTTTGGATGGTTATGGTGAGTCACTGGATTTTTATCTCTCTTTGCTGAAAACTTATTGACTTTCCTCACCAGACAATCAACGTCCCCTTCGTGGTAAAGTTGAAAGACGGCGTGGAGTACAATGAGTATCGTGGAGATGATGTCCATGATTCCATTTATGGGGCGCTCCTTGAACAATCATACAGTATGTTTAGACTTTTCGTTGGAACATTTGGAGAGAACTTTTCCGGAGACTCGCTGGAGGAGCAGACGGAAAATCTCACCCAAAAACTACAGCAATTCTTCAGCAAGGTAATTTTTCGAGCGTAATTTGCAGAGAATTGAACTTAGAAAAATCATCTTTCCAGTACATCCTGACGTTGCGGATAGCCAATAGTGATATCATCGATGTAACAAGAACAATTCAGTATCTCCCTCTCAATCAGACACTTTTCCTGCGAGTTCACAATTTTATCAGCATGATTGAGTCCACTTTTGAGTGCGTTAAGAGGTGTATCTTCCTCTATAATGAACAAATTGTCTGGTAAGAACTTTTCTTTTGCTACAAAAAGTCCCCATTCGATGTTTTCTCATCGCTTTTTGTTGATTTCCAGGAGCGGAGCCAATCCTAGGGACTTGTACTGCATCTATGAGTATTTAAGTGGAACAATCTTCCCCAAGATGCTCCAATCTGATCTCCAGGGAGGCTCAGTTTCGCGCAATTTCACGCAAAGTCAGCGTGGAAACTTCCTAACAGGAGGTTCTGGTCAGGACACAATCAAACCACCTCGAGTTTATCTCTATGGAAATGATGAAACATCCAGAAAGTCTCCCAAAATGTACCTCTACGAGTCTGAAGGATCTGAGAGATTGAGTAGCAAATCCGGATACTTTTTGGTGATTTATCGAGCATTTGGTGCAATTATTTGCCTCTTCGTTGATGGTAAATATCTAAAAATCTATTGAATCTTTGGGTATAAGTTGCGGTTAGGCATTTTTTGGGAGACTTAGGAAGAAATTTATCTTATTTCTATCAAAAAGCAACAATTTTAATACTGATTAAGAAGAATTTCTATAACTTGCTCATTTCTTAGTAGTCTAGTAATGGTGCTGTCACACGGCAATAGATCTATGACCAGATTCTTACTGTTGAATATCTATTAACCCCATTTTCCAATGGAAAATCATCAAATTTTGAACAAATATCAGTTCTATTTGCATAACAAAAGACTCTGATAAAAGAATTTCAGCTAAATTTCCTTGGGGTTTGTGTCTTCACTATAAAAAGAACTGTTTATACGAGTTTAATAGCTCTTTTTTGACAAATTTCATTTATGAAAAGATTTTTTATATTTCATTCTTTGCTTCTTTTCGGCATATTTCAGTTTAATTTGATTAAAGAAAAGATTCGTTCCCTTTCATAAATCATCTCGCTAAAAAAGGCAATTGACTCGTCTAAATACGGGAAAGAAATTGTCATTCTCTTATATATTTTCGGGCTCCCTTTTGGTCAACTTTAACCGACTTCTTAAGAATTTGACGGAAGAATTTATTGCATGGACGCAATAACTGAACGAAAAAGTGACTCCTCTCATCTGATTCACATTTGTTAGAAAGGGACAAAGAAACGTAATAAAAAGCGATTTATTGTATTCTCCCGAAGCAATCGCTCAGTTTTTTGTCCCTTTCTAACCAATGTAAATCAGATGAGGGAGAGTCACTTTTTCATTCAGTTAATGCGTCCATTCAATAAATTTTTGCGTCAAAGTCCTCGTCTGATAAATCGGTAAGGAAAAGAAACCGAAAACTAAAACGAATTAGGTAAATTCATTTCATAAATCATCTCACCGAAAAGGCCTATAGACTCGTCTAAATAGCAGAAAGTAAAGAAATTGTTTTTTTTAGCCTTTTTCGACCAATTTCAGTTTACTAATCTAGAAAAGAAGTCGAAAATAAGATAAAACATCCTTTCTCTTATATATCAACTCGTCTAAAGCGTCTATTGACTCCATTGACCCGTCTAAAAAGGCCTATTTATAGCGGAAACACAAACCCTCTTTCGGCTGATTTTCAGCTAACTTCAGATCAGTAATTCAAAAGCAGAAAATGCTGTTCAATTGAACCAAGAGCTGATAAAAAAATGGACAAAGACCTATTTTACAAATAAAATGGGCGATAACTATAGATTTCCTAATCCCCCCTTGATTGCAGATTCCACTTCCTTGTCGGAGGATCTCTACGGTGAACTTCAGTCCTTCATTGGACCTCAACTGACGACAATATCATCGGAGATCAGTGAGAATTTCACGGGAAAGAATTCCGTGAAGATGAATGATTTCTCCGAGGGATTCAGCCCCAAATTCCTGTACTTCAATGAATTCAATTTGCAACATGACACGACATTGTACTGCGAAGGTCAGAGTGTCCACAAGAACTCGAACATTTCCCGCGATATAATCAATGTTATCGCTGATCTCTACGAGGAGCGCAACGAGAGCAACGTGAGTGAAGAGACTGTCGTGAAAATGTGCAGTGATTTTTGGATAACTCACAAAAAGTCCAATGCCAGGCATTTTATAGCCATTATCAACAAGAATGCGACACTCCTTGAGATCGCTGGTGAGTCTGATAATGGGTGGAGGTTGTTTTTCCGGGAGTTTTCATGCGCTTCTCATTCTTTTTTTTTCAGAGGAAACCAGCAAAATGTGTGATCAACATATAAAGAATGTATTCTTCGATAAGCAGATATAACTGATAATAGATTGAAAAGTATTGTAAATAAACAAATTACTAACTAATTATTCGTGGGAAATCTTTTCTTTACCACGTAGATCTTTTTGTTGGACAGGCAAATCGTGTAGCTGAAGTCATCGTAAACGATCGATATTCTCTTGCATCCGTTCTTTGGGAAGTTCTTGGGATCGATGCTGGAAACCAAAGAAATTATCAATCACTTCCTGCTAAGGAAATTCCTCAAAAAATAGCAATATTTACTTCTCCGTGAGATTAACTATTCCGGAAATGATGTTCGCCTTTGCCTCGTTGTTCTCCAGATCTCCTCCGGATGCCAACACTGCTCCATCTTCCGTGAACACCAGATACCCTATCTGATCGGGAATTCTCTCCAAATTGAGCATGATTACCAGGAAAAATTCACGAAAAATCAACACAAATCAACCCAGCTGAGGATAAAGGAAAACAATCTGATGGAAAACAGCTGATCACCCGACGCCCTCTGGTCGTTGAGCGTGAAACTAAAATACAATCTGGCACCACTGACGACGCCATTTATCGAAAAGGCACCGAGAAGAAATTGATCCGAGAAAAAGTGCGAAAAATCGAGTAAAAAGTTGTGGAAAAGTGCTAAATTGTGCAACAATTTGAAGAAGAATACCCAAGGTAGGGATATTTAATGAATTTATTGGGGGGAATGTAAAATTTATAGCAGTAAATCAAATTACTTGATTGCTGTTTTTTGCCACACCCACGGCCCAATTTCTCCTAAAACAAATCACCAAAACCACAAATTGCTCCACTTTCTCTCGATTTTTCACGCCATAGAAGCCTTTTATGCACTTGCATTGCTGAAAAACATAAAATTTAGCCGGTTTCCTGACTACCTTGGCACCGATGTGTTACGTCATGACTATTTTAAGCGATATCGCCGATTCTTCCGCTGCCTCTGTGTGAGTGCACGGATTCCAGAGGGCGTGAGTGTGTGTGAGCACGAAGTGTTTGACCGGAAAAATCAATTAATTCTCCGCATCGCGGCATCTCACAGAGAATTCCAGCTCTTTTTCCGACGCCCAATTGCACTCGAAATAGCATCCAATCCACAGAGTGACGAGAAATCGCTGCTCTAAATTGTGTGATTCACACTCATGAGATAAATATTCGGTGTGACATTGAGACTCTTCAATTGAATTTTATTTGTGTGACTTCAGCTGGATGTTAAAAACTATTGAGTGTGAAAAAGTAAATAAATTCAGGGTGTGTCAGCAGTTTTCAATGTCTATTGGCTTTTTTATGTAACGGGAAAAGACCGGGGCTTAATTTTACGGGCTAATGGGAGGAAAATTCTATTAAGTGATGGAAGAAATTGATAAGGAAAGCCATCAACTTGAGGCAAAATTTAATTTAAGTGACTTGTTGATTTGCAAGAAGGTATTTAGTTAGATAAAAAATAAAAGTTGAGATGGTTTCTAGGAAAAGAAAACTTCTTTAATAATTGCCCTCAACCAGAAAGCCAAATTAGCATAAAACCTTGGCAAGAAATCAATATTCCTGCAGTGACGAGACGAGACGAACGATAAATTTTCTTTCTAATTCCTATAAGACTTAAATAGGAATCCAATTGGAGATCGTCTGATATGAAAAGTAAAATATTTTTAGTTAAATCTTAATGATTTCTTGATAATATATCTCTTTAAAATTTTGACGAGTTCTTGAATGATATGTGAAAGGCGCTAATAAAGGGATCAATCAATAAGTCATTAGAATATGCTGAAAGAACATGAAAGATTTTGGCTGCTAGCCACTTTATATTCCCAGAAACCCACTGAATTTCAAATTTCAAATAACCTTCACCAGTAAAACTGAGTGTCTTTCACTCTATATACGTGAGAAATCGAGGGAAGTGGAGAAAAGACCTTATCTAATCGCAAAAATGTTTAATGTTGAACTTCTCTCTAGATCCACATATCTATAAATAACGAGTGATTTCAATTTTATGCTCTCTTGCAGTAAATTTTTCCAGTGAGTGAGTGGAAAAAGTAAAAAAAATGGAGCAATTCACGCCGAAGGAAGTGAGAATTCTCGAGACAGTGGAGGACATCCAGGAGCGCCGAGAGCAAGTGTTGGGCCGCTACAATGACTTCAAGCTGGAGACACGCCAGAAGAGGGAGAAGCTCGAGGATTCTCGTCGCTTCCAGTACTTCAAGCGTGATGCCGATGAGCTTGAGAGTTGGATTCATGAGAAATTGCAAGCGGCCAGTGAGGAGAGCTATCGTGATCCCACAAATCTGCAGGCGAAGATCCAGAAGCATCAGGCTTTTGAGGCTGAAGTGTCGGCGCACAGTAATGCCATCGTGACGCTGGACAACACGGGTCAGGAGATGATCAATCAGCAGCATTTCGCCTCGGAGACAATTCAGAGGCGTCTGGATGAGTTGCATCGCTTGTGGGAGTTGCTGCTGTCGCGACTCGCGGAGAAGGGCATGAAGTTGCAGCAGGCACTCGTGCTGGTGCAATTCCTCCGTCACTGTGAGGAGGTGATGTTCTGGATCAAGGACAAGGAGGCCTTCGTGACAGCCGATGAGTTTGGACATGATCTGGAGCACGTTGAGGTGTTGCAGCGCAAGTTTGATGAATTCCAGAAGGATATGGCTTCGCAGGAGTATCGGGTCACGGAGGTGAATCAAATGGCGGACAAATTAATTCAGGATGGTCATCCAGAGCGTGATATAATCACGAGGAAGAAGGAGGAACTGAATGAGGCATGGCAGAGACTCAAGCAGTTGGCCATTCTCAGACAGGAGAAGCTCTTTGGCGCTCATGAGATTCAGCGCTTCAATCGCGATGCCGATGAGACGGTGGCGTGGATCGCTGAGAAGGATGTTGTGCTGTCATCTGATGATTACGGTAGGGATTTGGCCAGTGTTCAAGCACTTCAGCGGAAGCATGAGGGCGTTGAGCGTGATTTGGCGGCTCTGGAGGACAAGGTGGCGACATTGAGTGAAGAGGCGCAGCGTCTGTGCAGCACTCATGATGATCACAGTGGTCAGATTAAGGAGAAACAGGCGGAGATTGCCCAAAATTGGGAGTCATTGAAGGCGAAGGCGAAGGATCGCAAGGAGAAACTCGATGAATCCTACTACTTGCATCGTTTCTTGGCCGATTTCAGGGATCTCATTTCCTGGATCAATGGCATGAAGGCCATCATCTCAGCTGATGAACTGGCCAAGGATGTGGCAGGAGCTGAAGCGCTGCTTGAGCGTCATCAGGAGCATAAGGGTGAGATTGATGCTCGCGAGGATAGCTTCCGTTTGACCGCTCAGGCGGGTGATTTGCTGCTCGAGAGGAAGCACTATGCCGCATCTGAGGTGCAGGAGAAAATCTCTGTGTTGGATAGTGAGAAGACAGCTCTGCACAGTCTCTGGGAGGATCGTCGAATCTTGTATGAGCAGTGCATGGATTTGCAGCTGTTCTATCGTGACACTGAGCAAGCGGACACGTGGATGGCGAAGCAGGAGGCTTTCCTGGCCAATGAGGACTTGGGTGACTCCTTGGACTCCGTGGAGGCGCTCATTAAGAAGCACGAGGACTTTGAGAAGAGTCTAGCGGCTCAGGAGGAGAAGATCAAGGCATTGGATATCTTTGCGACAAAACTCATTGATGGACAACACTATGCTGCCGATGATGTGGCTCAGAGGCGTGCTATGCTCCTGGCCAGACGATCAGCTCTGCTGGAGAAATCCTCCGCCCGAAGACTCTTGCTCGAGGACTCCAACAAGTTGCAGCAATTCGAGCGAGATTGTGACGAGACGAAGGGATGGATATCTGAGAAGTTGAAGTTTGCTACAGATGACAGCTATTTGGATCCGACAAATCTCAATGGGAAGGTGCAGAAGCATCAGAACTTTGAGCAGGAGTTGAATGCCAACAAGTCCCGGATTGAGGATATCACAACAATCGGATCGGAGCTGGTTGATCGCAATCACTACGCTTCGGATCAGGTTAACTCACGTATGCATGAGATCATCACTCTGTGGGAGTCTCTGGTGCAGGCTTCCGATAAGAAGGGATGCAAGCTGCAGGAGGCATCGCAGCAGCAACAGTTTAATCGCACCATTGAGGATATTGAGTTGTGGCTGAGTGAGATTGAGGGTCAACTCATGTCTGAGGACTATGGGAAGGATTTGACGAGTGTGCAGAATCTGCAGAAGAAGCACGCCTTGCTGGAGTCAGATGTGCAAGCGCATCAGGATCGTATTGAGAGTATCAAGGTGGCGGCGAATAAGTTCATTGACAGTGGACACTTTGATGCTGAGAACATTGAGAACAAGGAGAAGGGAATGTCCAAGAGATATTCAGCCTTGGCGGCTCCCATGGGTGATCGCAGGAAACGTCTGTATGACTCACTGCAGGTGCAGCAGTTGTTTAGGGATTTGGAGGATGAGGCGGCGTGGATTCGGGAGAAGGAGCCAATTGCTGGATCAACTAATCGTGGCAGAGATTTGATTGGTGTGCAGAATCTGATTAAGAAGCATCAGGCAGTTTTGGCGGAGATCAACAATCATGAGAGTCGCTTGGCGGGTGTTGTGCAAAACGGAGAGGTGATGGTGAATGATCAACCCTTCGCCAGTGAGGGTATTAAGCAGCGATTGGATGCTCTGAAGGATCAATGGGGTAACTTGAAGGAGAAGGCTCTGCAGAGGAAGCAAGATTTGGAGGACTCACTGCAGGCGCATCAGTACTTTGCCGATGCCAATGAGGCGGAATCGTGGATGAAGGAGAAGGAGCCTATTGTGTCGAGCACTGACTATGGCAAGGATGAGGACAGTTCAGAGGCGCTGCTGAAGAAGCATGAAGCTCTCGTGTCGGATCTTGAGGCTTTCGGCAATACCATTCAGTCGTTGCAGGAGCAGGCGAAGAATTGTCGTCAACAGGAGACTCCTGTTGTGGACATCACGGGCAAGGAGTGCGTTGTGGCTCTCTATGACTACACAGAGAAGTCCCCGAGGGAGGTGTCCATGAAGAAGGGAGATGTCTTGACGCTGCTCAACAGCAACAACAAGGATTGGTGGAAGGTGGAGGTGAATGATCGTCAGGGCTTCGTGCCGGCAGCCTATATCAAGAAGATCGATGCTGGACTGAGTGCAAGTCAGCAGAATCTGGTTGATGGATACTCAATTGGCAAGAGGCAGGCACAGATCAATGCGCAGTACGATAATCTCTTGGCACTGGCACGGGAGAGACAGAATAAACTCAATGAGACCGTGAAGGCGTACGTGCTGGTCCGCGAGGCTGCTGACTTGGCCGCCTGGATCAAAGATAAGGAGAATCATGCTCAGATCAAGGATGTCGGAGAGGATCTTGAGGAGGTTGAGGTGATGCAGAAGAAGTTCGATGACTTCAATGATGATCTGAAGGCCAATGAGGTGCGTCTTGCCAATATGAATGAGATTGCTGTGCAACTGACGTCACTGGGACAGACCGAGGCGGCGTTGAAGATCCAAACGCAGATGCAGGATCTCAATGAGAAGTGGGCTACACTGCAGCAAGTGACTACCGAGAGGGCCTCCCAGCTGGGATCAGCTCATGAAGTGCAGAGATTCCATCGGGATATCGATGAGACGAAGGATTGGATTGCTGAGAAGGAGAATGCTCTGAACAATGATGATCTGGGCAAGGATTTGAGGAGTGTTCAGACCCTCCAGCGCAAACATGAGGGATTGGAGCGCGATTTGGCGGCACTGCGTGACAAAATCCGTCAACTCGATGAGACGGCCAATCGTCTGATGCAGAGTCATCCCGAGAGTGCTGAGCAGACTTATGCGAAACAGAAGGAGATCAATGAGATGTGGGATCAGATCACGACGAAGGCAACTACACGTAAGGAGAAACTTCTGGATTCGTATGATTTGCAGCGCTTCCTCAGTGACTACCGTGATCTTATGGCGTGGATCAGCTCAATGATGGGACTCGTGACGTCTGAGGAGTTGGCCAATGATGTTACTGGAGCTGAAGCGCTGATTGAACGTCATCAGGTTAGTGATGGTCCCATGCAGTGTCCTGTGTTTCATATTCATCTTCTCCCCCTCTTGTTTTCTCATTTCATTCTTTCATGATCACATTGTTTTCTCCCTTTTCATTGTGTATAGAATCAACGAGCCGAATTTGATTTCCGTTACGGTATCCCACAGGTATTGGAGGACAGAACATTGTCCTGGCTTTATTGGTTTTCCTTTTATCCTGTGTCGTGGATTTGTGACTTATCTTTCATTTTTACACGAAAAGAGAGATACAGTGCGACTTCAATGGTGTAAAGTAAATTATTAAGAAATAACAATAATTGTAAATGCTTTTTATCCATCTCTCCGATATTTCCGGGAGGAGTTAACAAACCCTATGCTTGTTCAGAATACTTTTACAGTATTGGAATCGCACTTTGTATTTCAGCTGTGATTCTTTCAGATTCACAGATTGGTTTTTTTATTCCTTATATGGGAAACTAATAAGACACACAAGTTTTTCTTTGGTTTCAAAATTGAATTTTGAGTTTTTTTTATCATCAAAATTGTCTGTGGTTTTTTTCTTATCGCCGCTTCATGAATTTGATCAATGTGACGATCAAACTGAGCACATTAGAATTCTGCGCTAAAGAAATCGATTACTAAGTCAGTTTTGAGAAAATTTTAAAATTCGAACTAAGGAGATACTTGACTTTATGCTCTTTGGCGCAGATTTCTAAGTCAAAAGCAATTAACCAAGAAATTGCAAGAGCTTCGTGTGATTTTTCCTAACTTCTTTTATTAAAAAAAAAAAGAGAGAAAAAATCATTCTCCAATTCATTCGTATTCACTTGGAGAAATTTATATTTGGCATGTTTCACTGTGTTGTTTTCATAATGAGTCGTTCTCATCACTTTCTCATGGCTTAACACATTCAATATATTCCACGTGTGTAAATTATAATAGGAACATCGCACGGAAATTGATGCACGTGCTGGAACTTTTGCTGCCTTTGAGCAATTTGGCACGGAGTTGCTGCAGGCCAATCACTACGCCTCGCCGGAGATTCAGGAGAAGATTGATGGATTGGCGAAGGCACGCGAGGAGCTGGAGAAGGCGTGGACATTGAGACGTTTGCAATTGGATCAGAATCTTGATTTGCAGCTGTACTTGAGAGATTGTGAACAGGCTGAGAACTGGATGTCGGCACGTGAGGCTTTTCTCAATGCCGAAGAGGTGGACTCCAAGGGGGATAATGTGGAGGCGTTGATCAAGAAGCATGAGGACTTTGATAAGGCCATCAATGGGCATGAGGAGAAGATTGCGGCGTTGCAAGTGTTGGCGGATCAGCTCACGGCTCAGGATCACTATGCATCGAAGTTGATTGATGACAAGAGACAGCAGGTACTTGAGCGTTGGCGTCATCTGAAGGAGGGATTGATTGAGAAGAGATCACGTCTGGGTGATGAACAGACACTGCAGCAGTTCAGTCGTGATGCTGATGAGATTGAGAATTGGATTGCTGAGAAGTTGCAGCTGGCCACGGAGGAGAGCTACAAGGATCCGGCGAATATACAGTCGAAACACCAGAAACATCAGGCTTTCGAGGCTGAATTGGCGGCCAATGCTGATAGGATTCAGAGCGTGCTGGCCATGGGTGGTAATTTGATTGACAAGAAACAATGTAGTGGCTCTGAAGATGCTGTCCAGAAGCGTCTGTCGTCAATTGCCGATCAGTGGGAGTATCTTACGCAGAAGACAACGGAGAAGTCACTGAAGCTGAAGGAGGCCAACAAGCAGAGGACTTACATTGCTGCCGTGAAAGATCTTGATTTCTGGCTCGGTGAAGTTGAGAGTCTGCTGACATCTGAGGATGCTGGTAAGGATTTGGCATCTGTACAGAATCTGATGAAGAAGCAACAACTTGTGGAGGCGGATATTCAGGCGCATGAGGATCGCATTAAGGATATGAATCAACAGGCGGACTCTCTAGTGGATAGTGGACAGTTTGA
Source organism: Phlebotomus perniciosus (assembly GCA_918844115.2). Classification (NCBI taxonomy): domain Eukaryota; kingdom Metazoa; phylum Arthropoda; class Insecta; order Diptera; family Psychodidae; genus Phlebotomus; species Phlebotomus perniciosus. The sequence continues at coordinate 5,035 of CAKKOB020001064.1, read as the reverse complement.
CAGTGCTGGCATTCAGGAGAAACGTCAATCGATCAATGAGCGCTACGAGAGGATCAGAAATTTGGCGGCTCATCGTCAGGCGCGTCTCAATGAGGCACTGACACTGCATCAGTTCTTCCGTGACATTGCCGATGAGGAGAGTTGGATCAAGGAGAAGAAGCTCCTTGTGGGCAGCGACGACTATGGTCGAGATTTGACTGGTGTGCAGAATCTCAAGAAGAAGCACAAGCGTCTCGAGGCGGAACTTGCGTCTCATGAGCCAGCAATTCAGGCTGTTCAGGAGGCTGGTGAGAAATTGATGGATGTCTCCAATCTGGGTGTTCCGGAGATTGAACAGCGTCTCAAGGCATTGAATCAAGCTTGGGCTGAGCTGAAGGGATTGGCTGCCACGCGTGGTCAGAAACTCGATGAATCCCTGATTTATCAGCAATTCCTGGCCAAGGTGGAGGAGGAGGAGGCCTGGATCACGGAGAAGCAGCAATTACTGTCTGTTGAGGACTATGGTGACTCCATGGCGGCTGTTCAGGGACTTTTGAAGAAGCATGATGCCTTCGAGACGGACTTTGCTGCTCATCGCGACAGATGCTCGGACATTTGTGAGCATGGAGCGAAGCTGGTGGCCAATAATAATCACCATCAGGACAGCATTAAGCAGAGATGTGGACAGTTGCAGAACAAACTCGATAATCTGTCGAGCTTGGCCACAAGGCGCAAGGCAGCACTCCTGGACAATTCGGCGTACTTGCAGTTCATGTGGAAGGCGGACGTGGTGGAGAGTTGGATTGCTGACAAGGAGAGCTATGTGAGATCTGAGGAGTATGGAAGGGATTTGTCCACAGTTCAGACACTGCTCACAAAACAGGAGACCTTTGATGCTGGTGAGTTCTTTTGATGACCATAAGGTATTCTCGAGTTTCCATGATTAAATGACTTTTCTTTTGTTGGTAGGTCTCACGGCATTTGAGCAGGAGGGAATTCACAATATCACTGCTCTCAAGGATCAACTCATTGGCGCTAATCACGCACAATCCCCATCTATTATTAAGCGTCACGAGGATGTTCTGGCTCGCTGGCAGAAACTCAGGGAGGCATCTGATGCTCGCAAATTCCGTCTGCTCTCCATGCAGGATCAGTTCAGGCAAATTGAGGAGCTGTATTTGACTTTTGCCAAGAAAGCGTCCGCCTTCAATTCATGGTTTGAGAATGCTGAGGAAGATCTTACAGATCCTGTTCGGTGCAACTCCATTGAGGAGATTAAGGCATTGAGGGAGGCTCATGCTCAGTTCCAGGCTTCACTCTCATCTGCCGAGGCGGACTTTAAGGCACTCGCGGCACTAGATCAGAAGATTAAGAGCTTCAATGTGGGACCTAATCCCTACACATGGTTCACCATGGAGGCACTTGAGGACACCTGGCGTAATCTGCAGAAGATCATCGAGGAGAGAGATGGGGAGTTGGCCAAGGAGGCTCATCGCCAAGAGGAGAATGATAAGCTGAGGAAGGAGTTTGCTAAGCACGCCAATTTGTTCCATCAATGGCTCACCGAGACAAGGTAAGCCTCTAAGTTTATGTTTTAAATTCTTAATTATTATTTTTTTGAAATGTTCTTACTTGATGGTTCATTTTATAGATTTGTTATTCTCGGCTGGGATAATAATGGGTAAAAGAAGAGAAAAATTGGTGTGTGACGTTATTGGCTTTTTCTAACGCTCTATATGCGCACTCTAACCTCTCTCTCTAGCTAGAGTCTCTAAATAGAGCTGACTATTAAAAGAAAAAGTCGCAAGTTTGGAAAATAATTCTCTAAGAAATTTAAATGAGAAAATTGATAAATTTAGAGAAGATACGATAATATAAAATATTTCGACGAGGATACAAATTTAGCAAGTTTCTGTTAAAACAAATATTTTACTAATAATTAACAAAATATTTATTGCATATAATGCTGCTGTTTATTCGTAAAAACTTCAATATTCACAGATTCTTACAATTGAATGCTATTTTATCACGTTTTTCAGTGGAAAACTGTAAATTTTTACTCATATTTAGTCTCTTCTCCATAAATCTTACGTTTGAAAGTCATATTAATCGCATTTTTCAGTGAAAAATGATTAAATCTCCATTCAAATCTAGTTTGTTCTACATTTTCGAGGAATCGCTAAAGAAAATTTCCGGAAAAAACTTGATGTTAGTGCGGAAAATGCCGCCTAACTAAATCAGGCGCTTTTAAATATCTTATCAATAAATTTAAAATCTCCTGATTATATTGTACGGCATTTTCTGCACCTTTATCGCGTTTTTCCGGAAAATTTTCTTTAGAAAATCTTCAAAAATGTAGAATAGATTAGATATAAGTGGAAATTTGATAATTTTTCACTGGAAAATGCGATTAAATGGCATTCAACCGTAAGAATCTGTTGGCAGAATTATTGCCGTGTGACAGAAGAAAGTAATTGAATGTTGCACAAATCAATGAAAAAGTCACAAATACTTTGCAATAAACAAAAGAGGAATGAGTTGAGTCGCCCATTGAGAATCACAGGGGCCATTAATCCACGCAAAATGTTTAATCTTCGGTGTGCAATATATGTCTAATATCTATCAAATTCTAATACTAAATCACAAATTCTAAAAACATGTTCTTTTATCCTCCAAGGACATCAATGATGGAGGGTTCTGGCTCATTGGAGCAACAACTGGAGGCGTTGCGTGTGAAAGCGGTCGAAGTGCGCGCCCGTCGTGTTGACTTGAAGAAGATCGAGGAGTTGGGAGCTCTCCTGGAGGAGCATCTGATTCTGGATAATCGCTACACGGAACACTCAACGGTGGGTCTGGCTCAGCAGTGGGATCAATTGGATCAGCTGTCCATGCGCATGCAGCATAATCTTGAGCAACAGATTCAGGCGCGTAATCACTCTGGTGTGTCTGAGGACTCTCTCAAGGAGTTCAGCATGATGTTTAAGCACTTTGACAAGGACAAGAGTGGAAAGTTGAATCATCAGGAGTTCAAGTCATGCTTGAGAGCGTTGGGCTATGATTTGCCAATGGTGGAGGAGGGACAGCCTGATCCGGAGTTTGAGGACATTCTCAGTGTTGTGGATCCAAATAGGGATGGTTATGTGTCACTGCAAGAGTACATTGCCTTCATGATATCCAAAGAGACGGAGAATGTTCAGAGTTATGAGGAGATTGAGAATGCCTTCAGAGCTATCACAGCCTCGGATAGACCTTATGTGACCAAGGAGGAGCTCTATTGCGTAAGCAAATGTTTTATTTATTTTATCAATTTTCACGTAGTTAGAAAGATTTGAATCTATATTGATGGGGAAAATCTATTTTCGCGCTGGAAAACAATGGGAACTCGTGTATATTTATTTCTCAAGCTATTCCATGAAAGATGGCGTTGCGGCTGGTCTTGCTGGTTTATTACTAAATTATCTTTTTTTGTTCTTGCAGAACCTCACCAAGGACATGGCGGACTACTGTGTCAACAGAATGAAGCCCTATAATGATCCAAAGTCGGGTCATGCGGTTGCTGGAGCGTTAGATTATATAGATTTCACGAGGACACTCTTCCAGAATTGAGAGTCCTCGTAAGAGAGATAAGCCAGCATTTTCATCTTCTGCCGCTAGTTTTTTGTGCCTCTCTCTCTCTTGCGTCTTCAAGATGAAGAGAGATGGAGGCTTTTTTTTAATAACTTGATAAATTATTCTTATTAACGTATTCTTTTGCACTCTGGGAAAAGGCAAGAACACTCACTCTTCTGTCCAATCGCACGGCCAGTGCGATCATGAATTGTCATGGAGGTGAGTGGATCTTTTTTTCAACTTTTTCACAACACACACGCATTTCCCAAGAAATATTCGTATTTTGTAGTGTGTTTAGAGATCTATATATATTTTATAAGAAGAATATTCATGAAGTATTTGTTTTGTCTTTTCTGAACTAAAAATTATGGCATTTAATCGTATTTGAAATTCATGGTTTGATGTAATGCACAAGAGAAAAATCTTTGCAAGAAATTTAGAGGCAAACAATATTCTATTATAGATGCTTAAGAAATGTGTGCTGCATTGAAAGCCAATAAATATTCATTCTTCGATATGCTTAAAAAAATCTTTTTCTTGCGCCCCATGGGAAGTCGAATATGGTTAAACTGAAGTGCAGTTTATTTCTAGCTGTAGCGATAAAAACTGGAATTCGATTACGTAATATGTGGCATTATCTTTTATTTTTTGTATTCAGTCACTGAGTGATCAAAACGTGACCCTGAACTTGCATGACGATAAAAAAAAACACTTGATTGAATCAAAAGAGAGATTCCGCGAGAATTAGTAGCATGTTATTCATTTATTAACCTTTACTTTAATATGGAAGGAGATTCACGATAAAAGGACATGCTAAGCTTGAAGAAGCTGCGATTCCGGTAGATAAGAATCTAGAATCAGTTCAGAAACGATGGAGATAATGCTCGGACATGGTCTAAATTTGTCCTTTCATAGCTGAGATCAGGCAGGATAAATGTCGAGGGCTGAATCATATAGAGAAACTATTGTCAATTGTCTGAGAAAAGTTTTCAGAAACCCAAAAATTGTATCGCTTAATCCAAAAATTGCTTCGCGAAACCCGAGAAACCCAGAAATTGCTTCGAGAAACTCAGAAATTGCTTCGCAAAATTCAAAAATTGCTTCGCGATACCAGATAAATCCAAATACAATATTGCTTAATCCAAAAATTGTTTCTCGAAACCGGAAAAAACCCAGAAATTACTTTGCGAAACCCGAGAAATCCAGAAATTTTTTCGGGAAACCTAAAAAATTTGAAAATTTGAATTAAGATTTTGGGATTAGTCCAATATGGTGGTCATAATCAAATTTTCTGTTGAAATTGCCCCTCCAAGTGTCGAGATGAACTTTATCATCAGCCGCCAGGCACTCTCTCACGAAACCCTGCAGAATTGAACACTTGCATCTATGAGCTGGACTTTTTCCCGAAGTCTCTGCTCCCTTTGAGGATCTCAGACACTCGCAGGCG
>CAKKOB020001063.1:10231-20398 GCA_918844115.2 Phlebotomus perniciosus | reverse complement strand
TAGACGAAATTCTATCGAATTTCTTCTAGACGAAACTCTATCGAATTTCTAGACGAAACTCTATCGAATTTCTAGACGAAACTCTATCGAATTTCTAGACGAAACTCTATCGAATTTCTAGACGAAACTCTATCGAATTTCTAGACGAAATTCTATCGAATTTCTAGACGAAATTCTATCGAATTTCTAGATGAAATTCTATCGAATTTCTAGACGAAATTCCATCGAATTTCTAGACGAAATTCTGTCGAATTTCTAGACGAAATTCTATCGAATTTCTAAGCGAAATTCCAAAGATTTTCTAGACAGAATTCAAAAGAATTTCTAGACGAAATTCTATCAAATTTCTAGACGAAATTCCAACGATTTTCTAGACAAATGAGCGATTATTTTCTAGACAAATTTCCAACGAATTTTTACCCGAATTTCAAAAATTTTCCTAACAATTTTCTAATGAATTTCTAGACAAACGTTCAACGAATTTCAAGACAAAATTCTATTCAATTTCTAGACAAACACTTCGACGAATTTCTAGTTAAATTCCAACGATTTTCTAGACGAAATTATGATGAATTTTTAGACAAATTTACAACAATTTTCTAGACAAAAGTTCAACGAAATTCAACACAAAATTCCAATGAATTTCTAGAGAAAATTTTACTAAATATCTAAGATATCCAGACTGATTACTAGAAGAAATTCCGATGAATTTCTGGACAAATATCTAGCAGAAATCCTGACTGATTTCTAGGTGAAATCCTGTCAGATTTCTAACAAAAATTCTGACTGATTTCTAGCAGGAATTCTGACTGATTTCTATCAGAAATTCTAACTGTTTTCTAGAAGAAATTCTAGCAGAAATTCATCAGAAATTCTGACTGATTTCTTGAAGAAGTTCTAATGAATTTCTGGACAAATTTCTAAAGAATTTCTAATAGAAATCCTGAATGATTTCTGAACGAAATCTGGACTGATTTCTAGCAGAAATTGTAAAGAATTTCTAGCTGAAATCGTGACTGATTTCTAGCAAATATCTTGACTGATTTCTAGAAGAAATCCTGATTAATTTCTTGAAAAAATCCTGAGTGATTTCTATAAGAAATTCTGACGAATTTCTAGCAGAAATCCTCACTAATTTCTAGAAGAAATTATGATAAATTTTCAGACGATATCTTGATTAATTTCTAGTAGAAACCTAGGAATTCTAAATTCTACCTAATTCTCATATCTGCTAGAAATTTCTAAGCTCCCTCCCTATTTCTTTTAAAAATAAAACATTTCCTACCTTATTGATGTCAATTTGTGGCTGCGGAGGCGTCTCAATCTTCTTAACTGGCGTCTCTGTTGTGGACTTCTTAAGTTTCGCCAAATTTGGCGCTTGAGAAGCCTGAGCTTTCGCTTGAGAGCGAGTTTTCCTCTTCGGCGGCGATTCTGGAGTATTTTCCGACGCCTTTCTCATCACAACCTTTGCAGTTTCACTTCTTAAGACTTTCCCATTGACCTTCGGACTGATCTCCGGAGTCTTGAGCTGTTTAACAGCTTTTTTCGCCCTTGCTGGACCATTTGCTTTCGCAGGAGCGGCAGGAGCTTTTGAGCTTCCGGGACGAGGATTTTTCTCTTCAATTTTTGCCTTCTTGGAAGTCTTCTCTTCTTTCTCAACCTTGGGCTTCATGGAGATCCGACAGAGCTGACTTGGAGGCGGTCTCAATGGATGTCCAGTGAAGTTAATAATTAATCTCGAATCAATAGCCATTCCTCTGAGCAACAGGACGAAAATCAACACAAAATTCCTGAAGCAGGAAGCTTTCCGGGAGCGAATCTCCTCATCCAATTGCTCCTGGATTTTAACAGTGGACAATTTTCCGTACATCTTGGGATCCTCCAGTCCAATTGCTCCCCGGAACCAACTCGTCATGTGCTGGAAGTACTGAGAATCTGCTCCATTCTTTCTCGGATAGCTATTCTTACTAGGAAGCAATTTTATAGCAGCGTCCAGGAGTTTCCCTTTGCAGAGGACTCCATTCATGTGATTCCCAGTTGCCAGGAGACAGAGAATGCTGACTTTGTGAAGATAAACCTGATTCTCCTTGATTTGTCGATTGAGTTTTCGCTTAATACAAGCCTCCAAGTCAACTTCTTTCTTCGTGCGTCGCCGGAACTCCGATGGGAGCTCCACGACAATCCCATCGGTGGGTATTTGCTCCTCCTGAGGATTCTCCCAGTCTGCAAGAGACGGGAAAAGTCTCAGTGGAAATGGATTTTATTAAAATTATTTACAATTTTTTGATCCATTTACCTTCAACTTCCTCCCAATCCGACTCGGAATCCCTGGCTGGTCTCTTCCGTCCCTTGGGGGGTTTCTTGACCTTGGCAGTCACTCCAGTTGACTCTCCCATGGCCAGGAGAGATGATATGTCGAGGTTTTCATTCTTGGAAGATGAAGATTTCCCAATTTCCGGCTTTTCCTCAGTGAAATCCGCCAATTTCTTGTAAGCCACCGACCGGGAAGATGATTGATTGATCCTGGAGACAATCTTAGACATGATTTTGTTGTCTTTCTCCTCCTCAGGCTTATCAGACTCCTCCTCGGAGTCCGAAAGCCTCATCCCGACATTACAATCAAAATCTGGAGGCGGAGTCCCTTCCTTTTCACTCTTCCCACTAAAGAAACTCGATCCCAGATCCAGTTCACTAGCCGGAACCAGATGTTCATCCCCACTGCTGCTAGAATCTTCCGGATCCACCACTCTCTGGCTCTTCCGGAAGCGTGATTCCTCGAGAATCTGCTGGATCGTGCCGGGAATGATCCTAGGCGGACAAGGAGGACTCTTTACAGTCTTCGGCGGGGGTTTGTACTTCCTGAACAGCTTGGATCTCAGAGAAGGCACAGCTTTCCTCTTCGGAGGACTCCCTTTCCCTCTTCTCGGACGTTTTCTATGGAAGATTTCAAGAAATTGATTAATCTTAATCCACCAGGGGATAGATAATTGCTAGCCAAGTACCTCTTCCCGCCCCGGCTACTGGTTCCCGCCTCCTCATCGGATTCCTCGGCGTCCTCGTCCTCGCTGGAGGAAGCGTCCTTCTTCGAGGGCTTCCACTCATCCTCGCTGGCTGAGAAGTCCTCAACGGACTCCTCCTCGAAGACATCGCTGTCCGACATGCTAATCTACGACGTTTTGTTGCGAAATTCACGAGACTGATAAAAAATAAAAGGAATTTCATGACATGCTGTAAACATGTTTCCCGGCTGTCAAAGTTCACTCACCGGTTTCCGGGGTATTTTCACAATTAACCGACAAGCATCCAATTGGGGACACTGCAGGGGATGCCCAAGAAAACAATCAAACAGAAAATTACACAAAAAACTGAGATTTTCCCAAGAAATTTAAAGTTTTTCTGGAGCGTCTCGGGAATTGGCGCAATCCCCCGCGGCGATCTTTTCCCGGTAGAGGCGCGACCTGCGCGTTCGCGGAATTTGAGGTTATGTTCTTGTTTTTTGTTGTCATTGTGGTGTCCTATTTTCCGTTTTTCTGCTATTTTCTCCAATTTTCCCGGGAGTTTTCCTCTAATTTCCACCCAAAATGACAGAGTGCGGTTCCCCGCATCCGCGGGTGATGGTGAAACAGGAATTACGCGATGATTATGAGGAAATGTGTCGTCTTTGTGTTGCCAGGTCACCGGAATACTTCTCCATCTTCACGGAGAACCTCCCTGAGCTGCTGTTTACACACCTGGGAGTATCTGTGAGTCTGTGAGAAATCTCTAGAGTTCACCTTTTAATAAATTGTTGACATTCCAGATCAGTGAGTCTGATAATTGGCCCAAATTCATCTGTTCCGGATGCCTGGAGAAAGTCCACGAAGTCATCCGCTTCATCTCAACCATCCGGGAGAGTGAAAATGTCCTCAAGGATCTCTTTGGAGAGCGAGAGACTGATCCACGGGGTGCCAGCAGCGCCCCAGTTGACCATAGTTGGAGAGTGAAGGAGGAGAGACTCCCGGAAAGCTCCTCCCGGATGCAAGACAGTGGGATCCTGCGGCAAATGCTGCTGGGGGAGATCTCAAAGTGCTCCTATATTGCCCAGAAGCCACCAGTGCCTCCGCAATCCACCTCCTTGTTGCGAGATCAACTCCTAAAGCCCCTCCAACCGCGTCCTCGTCCCTCCTTCCGGCCTCTGTCGCCCGATCTGCCGGCCAGGCGTCGCCGTCGGAGACGGATCTGGTCCCCCGAGGACACAGAGGTCCTCCACATGCGCATAGAGTCCTTCTACAAGCTCCAGTGCGACGTGTGTAAGCAGATGTTTGGGAAATTTCGGGATCTGGAGGATCACTTCCGGGACATTCACAGCCGGAAGGCCTACATCCCCTGTTGCAAGCTCAAATTCTCAGGATTGACCAATCTCAGTGATCATCTCCACTTCCATGCCAATCCGGAGGCCTTCAAGTGCTCGGAATGTGGGAAGTGCTTCAAGTATCAGTGCAGCCTGGACTTCCACACACTAAACACCCACACTCCCCATGAGATGAGACCCTTCCCATGTCCCAGCTGCCCACAGCGCTTCGTCACCGGGAAGATGTTGAAGCAGCACGCGATGGTTCACGTGGCGTCGGAGGAGAAGCGCCATAGCTGTCCACACTGTCGGCGGGCGTTTGAGCGGAAGGCCAGCATGAGGAAGCACATCAGGACATTCCACGAGGGAGGAGCCAACATCATTTGCCAGGTGAGAGGATTTTTATTTTGGGGGAGTCCGTTGGGATTTTGAAAAATTGATATTAAATTACGAGGTAATTTATGGGAATTTTTACGGGTAGAATATGTATTTTACGTAAATTTTGACATAACCTAAAAGAATCGCGGAAATCTTGATTAAAAGGCAAAAATATTGTAGGAAAATTTCTGAAAACGTCCTGAAATGACCTGAATTCTTAATATATTTCAAATATTCGGATACTTACGGTCCAAAAACACAAAAAAATGAATTTTTTGACAGTAAAAATGTTTAAAGTCTTGTACTTGTAATATTGTACTTCAAATTGCTGAAAATTTATCACTACTCCTTGTTGTATGAGTCTAAAAATCAAGGATAAGTTGACAGAGAAAATTTACGTTAAAGTAAAATAGAATACCAATTGTCAGTTTCGTCTGGCAGCCCCATTTTCCACGCATTTTTCCTTCAAATAACTTTAATCGTACTTAGGGCTAAAGTTTTACTTGGATTTCCACGAAAATCACTTCATTAAACACTCCATGGCTTTTTCCCGCCCTCTACAGTCTCGAGAAAACTGATTTTTTGCGAAAAAATTGACAAAGAACTTCCCTACACGTCGCTGTCATGGGTCAAAATAAACTGTAAGGCGAATTTTCCCATTTTCACCAAAATTATTCAATATTCCTTGTGTTTTGGCAGATAATTTTTGTCTGCAGTTCGGTGAAACATGATTTTTACTCATTTTTTACAATTTACAAATATTTTTTCACCTGAAAAAGTTTATTGGGGCTTTTTCGGGCTCCTACTCATCGTTAAAGTAAATTTCTGTTGGTTTTTTACGTGTAAATGTGGGAAAACTCATCCTAAATACGATAGATATAGGTTTTTTAGTTTTGCCAAAATGGCGGAAATCCTACTTCTAAAGTTTTCTGGTGTTAAAAGCTCATAATTTGACTAGAATAGGTCTATTACATTGCTTACACCGTTAAATTATCTCCTTAGCCTAAAAATTCGTAATTCCTAACCCAAAAAACATTGCTGAAATGTCATTTATATCAATTTCTTAGCAGGAAATAATAATTTTAATCTCATAATTAGTGATTTTTAAAAGAAAAAACCTTTTAGCTATAAAAAACCACCATTTTGGCTTTGTTATTGGTCGTATTTTAAATCAAGTCAGTTTACCTTTCGGTCCTTGGACTTAGTTTTTAATAAAAAAAAGTTTGAAATGGAAACTAACATTACCTGGGTTCGAACTTGCAAACCTGAGACAAAATGCTCTGAAAGTACTAAGTTAGACTCCCGAAAGACCTTTTCCTGACTAGTCCCTGCAATTTTTATGGCTTCCCAGGTGTGTGGGGTCCTTTTTCGGGACGCTGCCAATCTTGAGCGTCACGAGAGCACTCACAGGGAGTCTGACCACACTGTCTGTCCCATCTGTGGCAAGATTCTGCGACACAAGTATAATCTGGCCAGCCACATTCGTCTCCACACGAACTCAGAGGAGATCTTTGAGTGTCACTTGTGTGGGAAGTCCTTCCCTCACAAGGACGCCATGCGCGCCCACATAACGTATGTTCATCTGAAGAAGAAGACCCACAAGTGCTTAATCTGTCGGAATGCCTACAAGACGCTGCCAGAACTGAGGCAACATGTCGCCATTCACAGCGGAGAGGCGAATCTGCCGTGTCGCTTCTGCTCCAGTATGTTTGTCACGCGATCTCAGCGATGCAGCCATGAGAAGAGCGCGCATCCGGAGGAGTATGAGGCGGCCGTGTTGGAGAGGAGGATCGAGAAGATCGAGGAGCCCCAGTGACTGTATTTGAGATGGGGAGGATGTTTTGGGAACATTTTATACAATTTTATAGCGGGAAATTAGGTGTAAAATTTTCTACTGTGAGTTATTTTCAATGGCAATTTTATATTTATGGCTTCAGATTTATTATTATTTATTAGGACGTGAAAAACGTTGTTACCTCCGGAAAATTGGATGAAATCCAGTTGCAATGGATTTGTGTCTTGGTTAATGAGGTTCAAGGACTACGTTTATACGCTAAAATAGTCCGGATTTAAAGTGTTCTAGAATCAAATTTTATTCTGGCCCGTTTATGCAGCAAAAATTTAGTCCAACTACTATTAAATGTTAATAAAACTACGTTAAATCGCTTTTAACAGTTAAAAATGTGTTTCAACGCAATTAAACTACGTTAAAACGTCTTAAACCGGCTTAAAATGCATTTTAACGCAATTAAACTACGTTAAAACGCCTTAAACTAGCTTAAAAAGCGTTTCAACGGAATTAAATTACGTTAAAACGCTTTAAACCGGCTTGAAAAACGTTTTAACGCAATTAAACTACGTTAAAATGCCTTAAACCGACTTAAAAAGCGTCTCAACGCAATTAAACTACGTTAAAACGCCTTAAACCGGCTTAAAAAGCGTCTCAACGCAATTAAACTACGTTAAAACGCCTTAAACCGGCTTAAAAAGCGTTTCAACGCAATTAAACTACGTTAAAACACCTTAAACCGGCTTTAAAAGCGTCTCAACGCAATTAAACTACGTTAAAACGCCTTAAATCGGCTTAAAATGCCTTTAATCGCACGTAGACGGGATAAAATGCGTTTAAACGTAATTAAACGCGTTAGAATACGTAGAATGTCATTGAACGCATTCTAACAATTTTAACAGTCTTGAAATCCATTTTAACGCAATTAAACTATATTAGAATGCTTTTAACCGGCTTAAAATATTTTTTTAACGCTTTTAAATTTCGTTAAAACGCTTAAAACCGGCTTAAAATGCGTTAAGACGCTGTTAAACTTATTTAAAACGCTTTTAAACGGTTTAAAAATGGCCAATTTTAGTGAAGATATAGCTGTTTAAAAACAATACAGTGTTTAAAAACATTTTTCAATTAGCCGAGACTCAAACATCGATGGAAAATGACTCTTTAAGCCAAGTTTCAAATCCATGATCTTGGAGGTAATTTTACTAATTTTACGTAACATTTTACTCTCCCAAAGGGCGTAGAAAAAACCCACAAATGATCTTTACAACAGCACCCTTGCTCCCGAAATATTTGCAATATTGAGATTTTAGAGTGAATAAAGTACCTTCCCAAGAGGCTTTTTAAAAGGAATTTTCTTGTTTTTCTCTGGATTTTCCTGCAAAAATAAGGATCTTTTTCATGGAGACGTTACATTTCGATTTGCAGTTGAAGTAAAATCTTCCAGTTGGCGCTGCTGTCGGTCAGTGGATGTTTTTCTGTTTTTTTATTCCCGCGCTGTTGTTGAGTTTTCCCCCGGAAAAGTGCCTTATTTTCTTCTGTTTCCCAGTGATTTCTGTGATAAACCAACTATAGGACTTCATTATGAACGAGTAAGTTGGAAATTCCTTTGAAATTAGCGCAAATCAAGAGAAATTTTGACTAGAGTAGTTTTGGAGGTTATGTCACCATGTTTACAAAACAATCGCTTTTCCATCCGCTTTTGCGCAAACTCTTGGGGAGAAAATCGATTTTCCTACATTGCTATAGTGTTGTGCAAAATACAGCTTGACAAACCTCCGTAGTTTCTGTGAAAATTGTTCTGTAAAACTGTGGCCTCCGGACATTTAATGGGCCGTTCAATTTCAGGCATTGGGAGTCTCCGGACGTGAAGACTCCGGAACGCTTGTGGGGGTACTTTGATGTCTCAAGTACTCCGCAATCGGTGAGTGAAGAGAGCGCCTCCATTTGCGATGGAGTGGTCTTTGAGGGTTTCAATGAATTTTTTGGGTTTGCAGACATTCTCCAGACTTCCGGAAACTCCGAAGCCCCTGAGGAGGGACTGGTGCATCTCTCCGATACAGGATTTGAGGTATGTTGGGGACCGGAATGGGTGGGGGAAAGTGCTTTAGTGAGAGATTTAGGGTCATTCGGGACATTTAGGGTGATTTAATTGCCTCCAGACGCTCATTTGGCCCATTCAGAGCGGCCTGATAAGCCTCTGGGGAAGTCTGTGGCCTCTTTTGGGGCGACAATAAAGTCCGCGATAAGTGGATTGAGGTGGGAAAAGAAGCAGGTGAGAAGCGGATAAAACAGCCAACAAAACTCCGTTGAGAGAAAAAAGATAATAATAGAATTTTATATCCTCTCGCGGTCATAAAGAGCGCGCCCCCTCCGCTTCCATCCAAGAGAGTTATCAGCCAAGAGTGAGTGGGATTAATCATTTCGAGTTGAGTTGCTCACGGGAGTAGTTTGTCCTCCGGAGACGCGATCGATCGCCAACCCACGCACGAGGATTCCTTTAGAGCGCGCGGCACCTAAATGTCTGGGCGTCAGTGATTGATTTCTCGCGTTCGCAACTTTTTCCTCTTCTCTTCAAAAAAATTCTGCCTTTTATCTGTTGATCGTTGGAGTCACGAGAGTTGTTGCTTTATCTATTTCTGCGTCGGAGACAGTGATAATCTCTCACAACTGTGTGGCCCATTTGAACAGAAAGAAAAACAACCTCGTAAAAGGCAAAAAATATTACGTGGAAATTTTGGTGGATATTATTCAATTAAATAAATATGTGAGAAATTCTTGGCAAGTGTCGGTAAATTTTGTGAGATGTTTTGAAATGATTCATGAAATCTAAAAATATTAAAAGTTATTGGAGGAATTGCGTGATTAATAACTTGAGTTTTGCAACAGCAACAGGTATTTTTTCTAATAAAAAAAAATGGAAAACGTTTTGAAGCACTTCCAAAGAAATTGCTCTTTATTTGAGACCATTGAAAAATACCAAATAAGAGCGATATTCAATTAAAATCTTTTAAACTTGTTTATTTTGAAGAGATTCGCTGAATTTAGAAGTCTCCAAAGATGTGAGAATTCAAATTTTCCGTCAAAATCATCAGTTCATTCAATATTTTTTATGGTAAAATCTTTTGAAAAAGCAGAGCAATTAAAATTTTACATAACTAATGTTTTATAGCAAAGTTTTTGTTACAAATCGCCACGTTTATAGCAAATCTACGATCGTTACTGGGTTGATTTCGATAATAGAAATTTTATAGCACAAATCCCATCAAATTTTGTCATAAAATTTATAGGAAGTTAGTTATTTATAGGACCTATAGGACGGTAGTTTATTGAAACGTTTTTTGGAAATTATGGCAAAAATTATCGCTATAATTTATCCGCGTTTATAGCAAAGCTCATTAGTTTCAACAATTAAAATTTATAACAATTTTAATAGTTGAATATCTAACAAATTTTATCTTTAAGTTTATAGGAAGTTAGCGAGGCAAGATTGATAAAATTTAAAACGTAAAATGTAAGGTAAACGCAGTGCGTACCGACAGTGAATCTCGTAACGACAGATGTATTATTTTATTATCGAAAATTTGTATGTTTCGGTACGATCATCACTGTAGGTTAGCACAGCAGTTAACATAAAATTTAAGTTTTAAATATTATAAAAAATTACAAG
>CAKKOB020001062.1:0-17879 GCA_918844115.2 Phlebotomus perniciosus | reverse complement strand
CATAAGACGTAAGTAATAACTGTTAAAAGAGCCACCGCTTCTTTATGCAAATTATCAAGAGAATTGTGAAGAATTCCGCACATTATAATTCCACGCCGTGAGACGATGACATTCCATCGAGTTTCTCTCTCCTCTTTTCTTTCTCCTCTCCATCACTTCATCGTCATCTTCTTCTCTTTTTCTGCACAATTTCTATCCACCACCACCACCCCCCTCTTAGTAATTTGCTTTAGGGAATTCTTCAAGAAATCGCAATAGAAAGACATAAAATCTTTGTATTAGAAAAGTTCTAATCATGAGATTTTGGCAAAGCCCCAATTATTTATCCCCGAAATTCTAGCTGTTTGTCCGTTAATCCAAAATCATCCCTTCCCATTAAATAAAATTTTTCATTCGATTTTCCATTTGTACAATACAAATATTTGATATTGACTAATGAAGTCGCATTTTTCAATTGTCGGGTAAATTGTAATGTACACTGTGTCCTCTGGAGAAACCACCCCTTGACAGGCAAGACAGCATTAATCTTCTTGTCGATTATCGCGCGAAAGGAATCCCCCCACATCAGATTTATCTATCGCGTATTTCAACATTGCGAGAGAGGAAAATCGATTTGTCTGTATTATATGTTTTGGACCCAGAGCATCAGCCAGAGAATCAGAGACACTCTGGGATGATCGTAATAAAATTCTTGGCATTCATGGACTGGTGTGCGAGGAATGTTCTTTAGGGGATTATTACTTACAACTTGCGCCTCTGGCTGTCCAAAGTGTCCAATATAATTGGGAAAGACGGTGAAATTGTAGGGAAGTTGGTGATTCTGGCAGAATTTCACGATGACGGGAAGACACACTCCGGGCGCCGGATTCTTCCCACCCTCGTGGACACTCGTAGATTCCTCAACATCGAACACTGTATCTATCCTCGTTGGCGTTATAATAGTCTTATTGATGAACTTAACAGTTGGATATGCGTTGAAATAGGCTGCCAAGCCTCCGGCAATCGCCAAAAGGGCCACGGCATTGAGGAAGATTTGGAACAGGCGAAATTTAAGGGGGCCCCGCAGGATGAAGGGGGCTGAATTCTTTCTCCTGTTAATAATCTGCAGATATACAAAGACATCACAATTTTACATTCAGCCCATGTAAAATGGCCCGCAGCTCTTTGACCAGAGTTGATGGAGAAAGTTTTTCATTTTTTTCTTTAAGAAAAAGCTTGCAAAAACAGAAATTTTCACAGGAGCTTTTAAGTTAAGTCGAAAGTTTTCAAGAAAGCTTAAAGATTGTTTTCTTTAAAAGGCTTCGTCAAACTGAAAAAGCTTATTTCGTTGTTTTATCATACATTTTCTCCTTGATTTTCTCTTTTCTCTCCAAGAAAGTTCATTAAAATCGATTAAAAGCTCAAGAATCTATGAAATTGCTCAAAAATCTGCGAAAATCTTTGGATTCTTTTTGAAAACTAATAGGTAGAATATTTCACAAAATTAGAAGTTAAAACATTAGAATCCTTATTTCCTGTGTCGTGTCTGTCTATCTCTTTCCAACGAATGTAATTTCTCATAAGATACTTTGGAGTCAATGAGAAAACTAAAATTCTAGTTTTTTACAAATTGAAAAAATAAAACCATTCACATTAGGAAATCAAAAGTCCCGATTTTGTCTCAAAGTTCTTATCATATTTACAAAGAAACTAATGCCATATGTTTGATCTAACTCTCTCAACTCTGCATGGGGGTGGGTGTCTCTTTAGGAAATTTCACGGGACATTTATGGAGCGGTTGGAATCTGTTATTTGCTGAGGGGGTGTGTGTGTAAAATATATAATTACTTTGTGCTGGAGAGACATGTTGGAGCCATTCTGGAAGCGTACAATTGTCTGTAGACTTGCCGGGGTCGATGCACTCTTGGTAATGGGTGAGCTGGGATTGTTGTCTGAGCCTTCATGGACAATCTCATCGGCACCTTTGAAATTCTGCTTCACTGTTAAAATAAGGGTTGTTAGTTTGGATTATAAGGGTTTCTGAGAAATTCTAGCTAGGTCAAGGTAACTCACATGCAGTGAGCTTATGACTCGTCAGCAATGGGGTGTCCAGGAGCTTCGATGAGTATCCCGGACTGGAGGTCTGACTAAAACTGTCGCTGGACACATTTGAGTCCTGACGCACATTGATGGACTTCTGACCCCTCGTGGTCATACTAAAGCTGTCCGAGGCTGAATCCTGAGGCACCTTCACCATACTCGAGCGTCCAATCTTGGCGGTGTGATGCAACAGAGGTGTCTCCATGCTCTTGACATTGTATCCCGGACTGGAGGTGACTGAGAAGCTGTCACTGCTGATGCTGGAGTCCTGTCGGTGGGTGATCTTGGCCAGAGGTGGTGGCTTATTCAAGCCCTTCCGCATCCCCAGCACTTGGCTATTGTGCAGCAACTTGGCTGAATCCAGTGATGTCTGGGAGCGCAGTGGAGGCGCCGGTGGCGTTCCTCGACTCCGCGTCCCACTGGGTGGCGGAAGTTTCGGTGGCACAGTTTGGTGACGTCTCTGCGGCACAGCCGGAAGTTGCCGCCGACAATTCTCCACACTCTTCACCGCATTCTTGTGGTACCTCCCCGAGTCCTTGTCATCGCGGATGCGATTGAAAATACGATTGTCGGGTGGCGGTGATGGGAATCCCTCCGAGCGTTGCGCCTCACTCGACATGTAGCTATCGATCGACGACTGAGTGTCTTCCGACGAGAATCTACTCCTGAACGACTGGTGGGTGGCCGAAGACATATACCCCGTGTCTATTGTGGTCTGACTCTTATTTGAATCCGATGAGGAGCGATTTGAGCTATGAAAGAAGGACTTGGCCGCGTCGAAAGTAAACTCCGCGCCATTCTCCTCAAATACGGATGATGAAGAATCGATGCTGAGGCGATCCTCATTGTCCAGGACCATTGGTGTATCTTGACTGGGTTGCATCTTGAAAAAATCCTCAGATGCTTTCTCACTGAGTCTCACCTGATTCGTTCCCACTTTCCCCTGAAATGTTCTCTTCGGCACTGGCGGTGGAACTAGAGGCAGAACTTTTGAGTTCACCTAAAGATCAGAATAAACGAGAGCTGTAGCAATCTGAAAATTGCTCTTTAGCTGCTTATTGGATGATTAGATAGGGTTCTACTTTCCCCTAATTCATATCACCAAACGGTTGTAGGCAAAGATTTATGGTTTTCGGGGACCTCCCCCCCCTAAAGTCGCCCAGAGATTATCAAAAACTCTTCATATTTCGCATAAGCTCTACCTTTCACTAACAGAAAGAACAGAAATGTCTTGAGAAATGTTTTTAAGAAAATTTCAGGAAGTAATTCAACGATTTTCCTCTATTTTCCAATAAATATCTATTCCTCGCTTTTATTTTTTGTTCTTTTCATAAATTTTAACTTATTCAGAACCATTATTGGAAAGCATTGAAAGATTATTGATGTTGACATAATAAGATCACGTCTGTTTCTATAAAACTAATATATTCCCCATTCAATTTTCTCTCTATTTCTTGGAATTTCCTCAAGTTTGAAAAAGTCAAGGAAGAGACGTTATGGTCAGAAGTGGTGTACATTTGTATAGGAAGTGTGTGTGAGCTTTGAGAAGTTTAAAAACTTCAAAGGAGGAATTGGGGCTTTTGGAAGATCTTCCAGAGCCTTAGAAGTTTTTTTCAGGGCTTGTTAAAAACTTTCAGGAGTTTTTAAAGAAATTCCTAAATTTTGAAAAATTTAATTAAGATTAGCTGAAAAGTTTCTAAAATTGACGTAAAGCTCTGCAGAAATTTACAAGCTTTTGATAAAAATCTGGGAAATTTGTAAAGCTTCCATGAAGCTTTCATGGAAAACTTTAAATATCTTTATATAGAAAATAAAATTGATAGGATGAAAGCTCCTCAAAGCTTTCGAATTGGAGCTTTGGGGATATTTTCAAGGAAGAACAGGAAGTAGTGTACGTCTTTCTGATCATAATATCTCTCCATTGGAAAGAGGAGAGCAAAATTTAAAAATAATCCTCCTCTATCTGAAGAATATTTTATTTATTTTGAGAAAGAGCTCTTGCAAAACACGATAGACACTTGTATGGATTTAACTTCATGATTCCCGGAAGTTCTTATGATATTCTGAGAAAAATGTCTTTTTAATAGCATCTCTCTATCGCAATATAGTTTCCTGCAAAAGTTCCTTATCGCATGATATTTGAAGTGGGAGAGCTTCTGGCAGGACTTTATTGATATTGCTCAGTGATGGAGCACTCACACAAGCCACGAGGCGTGGGCGGGGGGTGGGGGATGTTTCATAATTGAGAATCGATGGAGAGCCCTCGGGACACTTACCACGGGATTGACTTCTGTGTCTGGAATCTCCGGACAGTGGTGGGTGGAGTGGCGTCGAATGGTGGCGGAAGTGGGTGAGAGATTAATGGGTGTGAGGTAAGCGGGATGCTCAGTGTCCAGGAGATCCAATAAGTTGGAGTTGTTAGGCAAAGCTAGGCTAGCAGCACGAGTGGATCGACTGCGACTCTTGGCGAAATCATCAAATGAACTGATGGTGGCTTTCTCAATGCCCTCCGGGGATGACGTGATGAAGTTGCTGGTGAGATTACTCAGCGCTGTTGCCATCGTGGGATGTGACAAAAGTTTCCTCCTCCTTCAATATTTCTGCAATTGAAGACACACAAATTCTCAGGGATATATGAGAAAATCGCTATATATATACTGTTATATATGAGATCAACCTTTCCCAGGCGCCTATATAGAGAGGATTCTACAATCTAAATATAATTAAACACATGACATCTGCCACTCCATTAATAGGATTAAGCGAACAAATTCATGATGGGGAGAGACAGCGCCCACCCTAAAATTCCCATCGTTGCCCCAAACCCGCCCACACCCCCATTGAGGAAGTGTGAAGAAGAGAGACAGTGATTTTCCCATGGGATGAGATTTTCGTGTTAAGAGAAAAACTCTCCGATGGGGTTACGAGTCCGTCCTCCAATTAGTGTCTCCCTCACACCGCCTCCCAAAATGAAATAAAATTGCTCAAGAGACTCTCAAAATGCTTTAAATTCACTCATCTTCGCAGACACAGCACTTGGGAGGGCGCGCGATGGGGCTCCAACACCATCAGGGGTGAGCAATTTACTTTTGTCTTTTCCCTCTTACATTATAATATTAAAGGGGAGGTTTTTTTTAACCCATCCCAATCGATTCTAACAAGACACTTGTGCACACAATGATAATCCAACAGCTCATTGCATCGAAGTGGAGATTCCAGAGAAATTGTCATTTTATCGATTTTCACCGTTCAAGTGGATTTTACATTGTGAAAATTGCGCTCGAATGCAAAAAAAAATATTTTAAAATGTGTGCGCTAACTTGGAAGGTCTCATAGATGGCGTTACGGGCGTTGCAGTTAGAGTTTTTAACCCATTGAGGATTATGGGGATCTTGGATAAGCAAACAAATGGATCTAAAAGGGTTAACACTAACAGTTACTCTCTTATTATTCCTCCTTTTTTAATCTCACTCTTTTTGATTTGCCGCGTTCCAAAAATTCCAAAAATTTAATAAATAAATCTCATGGGTTCTACCGGTATTACATAGAATGCCCGACCTGGAATAAATCCAAAGAATGCTTAAAATTTGCATTAAGAAATTCCTAAGCCGAAAATTTTGATAAGGCCTAAGATTCCTGGAAATATCCCTAATTTTCAACATTTTGTGCTTACAAGGGGTTAATTAAAAAGCTTGAAAAGCTCTAGAGAATCGTTGAAAGCGGATTAAACAGGAGTAAAGAAAAATCGCAAACGTAGAAGTAAATGCCTTTCCGAGAATTCCTTTTTCCAAACATTTTGTTTCTCTTTGGATTTAAAAGCGTGGGAGAGGAGGCAATTTAGCGAATTTATTAATCTATACCTGGGATTTCTGCCAGCTTATGGGAATTCTGATTAAAAAGCACTTCAACACATTTTATACTAACAATCAAGAGTCGCGGTCGTTAATTTAAACTGCTAAAATATCTCTTGGATGGAGGGGAGTTTGACGTGCAAAAATACCGTGGAAGATGCATTAAAGAAGATTTTCTGCTTCTTTGCACACACATACACACATTTTATCGATTTCCCACGCTCTATGGAGGATCTCCTCATCTCTATATATTTTACTCTCTTTTGTGGAACAAATCCAAGAATTTCTATCCGAATGTCTCTTCTCCTTGAAGTCGTGCCGCTTGATTTTCCAACCTCCAAGTCGGCATGAGGATGAGTGAATTTGTATAATGTATACACAAGTGGAATTAGTTTCATCCCTTCAAGTTGATGCTCTCCATGAGGGGAGTTTGGGGGGCGGAGAGATAGAATTAAAAGGCACCCAAGAAACATGATGGAGAAATATACAAGTGTCATGTGGTTTTCCTTCAGTCATCACTTTTCTCCCAAGGCATATAATACCCAGAAAATTTTCCCTGGACGAAATACGAGACATGAATATGTAAAATGATTCCTGATTCTCACCCAACAATGTCAATAAGAGTGGAAATTTTTACACTACGCACCTTGTTTCTTCCCCACCTCATGATATATACATTTTCTGGGCGAATATTCAAACACTGATTCATCAGTAAAATAAATCTTCTTTCTGGGTACTTTCATCGTCAAGATTATTTTGCATGGTTGTGTACTCTGTGAGGCGT
Organism: Phlebotomus perniciosus; assembly: GCA_918844115.2. Classification (NCBI taxonomy): domain Eukaryota; kingdom Metazoa; phylum Arthropoda; class Insecta; order Diptera; family Psychodidae; genus Phlebotomus; species Phlebotomus perniciosus. The sequence goes on along the minus strand of CAKKOB020001062.1, from coordinate 11,165 downwards.
AAGAGAGAAAGAGAGCTTTTTTCTGCCAACCGCCACAGTGAAGAAAAGCTCCTCTAATTTAATAATCTCACAATTGTGTGAGAGGGAAAAATTGCCAAGACGTGTTTTACAATTTTCCTCACAACTTCTGCATCAGCAAAAAAAAGGAAATTTAAAAGTGCTGGCAAGGGGGAGATATTATGGTCAAAGTGATGCTTTTCATTCCCATGAAGGATTTCTTATATTTCCAGCACTTCCAGAATATTTTTAGGCTATTCATGATCTTTAAAACACCAAGAATAAACTGGGAAAAGCTCAAAAATTAATCAAGAAACTTAACAATTTTTAAAGCTCCTGGAATTTTATTTTATAAGCTTCCAAAAAAAGCTTTGAACCAAGGGGGAGATATTATAGCCAAAAACACGTATACCAGTTCCAGCACTTCCATATATTGTAGAAAAGTTCCCCAAGGCTCCAATTCGGAAGCTTTCAGGAGCTTTCATCCTATCAATTTTATATATTCTATCTAGACTTCATAAGCTTTTCAAGAAAACTTTCCAAAGCTTTCTAAGGCTTTTAGGAAAGCTTTCTAAAGCTATTTAAGAAAGCTTTCTAAAGCTGTTTAAGAAAGTTTTCTGAACCTTTTAAAAAAGCTTTCTAAAGTTGTTTAATTAAAGCTTTCTATAGCTATTTAAGAAAGCTGTATGAGACCGGTTTAAGAAGCTTCTTAATTTGTAAGCTATGAAAATCTATTTCAAAAAGCTCTAAATGATTTTCTAAAGCTCACAATGTTTGCTAAATCTCTAGAAAACTTTTTAAAGCTTCTTTGAACTGCTTCTTCATTTCAAATCTAGCAAATCTATAAGATCGCGCACTTACATTCAACTGTACACCACTTCTATTCATAATAATCTCCCCTTTGGCTAAAGGAATTAAATAGTGTGGCAAAAAGTAAGGAGGATCGATATATACAAGTTTTCATTTGCCGTCGATGTTGTTGTGGCAAGGCGAAAAGAAATCACATGAGAGGCTGTCGGAAAGAGGACGCGATGGAGGTCTATTGAATTGAACTTGCTTGACATGTAAGAGGAGATCCTTTGGGTCTCTCCCCTAAAATGACAAAAAGCGAGAGAGAATCATGAGGGGGAGACCAAGAGGAAAAATATGCGACCATGATCACAATGCAATCAAAGAAGCTTTCATACTTTGCTCTCCATACCTTACGGTGGAAATTCTTGAGGACGTTTTCATTTTTCTTTTTTTATGGGAGGGGGGGGGAAAGGTGGGCCAAGTCATGTTTGAATAAATTGAATAAATTCATGGTATATGGTATATCCTTTTCATCCATATCCTGTTACATCATCATACACGTAATTCATGGACACCATTACACCTGACTTTCTTCGGAATTTAATATTGTGAGAAAATAATAAGAAACTTTTAAATCCATATAGCATCAATTTATCTTCCCTTCGCGTCTTTTACGGTGATTTTTCTCAACGGTGAAAGGCGACAAAAGTCCCTGCTGGAAGGGAGACTGAAAGAACAATTTTCGAGAGTGACATAATTGGCATTAAGGGTTTTTCAGCATAAATTGTCCGATAAATAGAGGAATTCAGATGAGATTAAAGCCCTTAGAAATGTTTTCTTGAACAATTGATCGCAAAGAAGTGTTGAATCACGGTTTCTAATATTCGAGGTTTTGAGTTTTTTATTGCCCCGACACAAAAATGGCAATACTGGAATCCAAATGTTTATCCGTTTATCCGTCTGTTACCGCCCTGGAGGCCAAATGGTTGCAGATAGAGACTTCGGATCTATGGGGGACCCCCCCTAAAGTCGACCCAAGGATCAGGATCAGGCCATTCATTTTTCTGAAAAGCCCCCCTATCTCCTATAATAAAAACATGTTTATTTGGTATATCTCGGAAACGGCTCTAACGATTTTTTTCATATTCACATATGTTTTGTAGAATCACTAGACGCACTTTTCGTCCATACATGCCAATGACCTTGAACCATTCCGTCTAACGGTTTTTCAAGGTCAAATGTTTGAAATTCTCTTTTCAAGGTTTTTACTCACCCCAAACCCATCATGTGGGTACTCATTTGAAAGGTCTTTGAATTTCCTGTGATCCTAAACCAGTTTAAACTTAATCCGGGTTTTAACCAGTTTTAATCCGGAATTCGTTTTTGATTCTCAACCCCATCATGTGGGTACTCATTTGAAAGGTCTTTGGTCCCAGATCTCTATCTTGATCTGGGTGCAAACGGTAGTTCGCTAAAGTCGACTGATATTTCTAGTCAAATATTTCCTTTAAAGTGCAAGATGTTCAAACTAATGGAGGAAAGGGCTCGCATCAAACCCATTCGACAAGAAAACAACCAACTTTATAAACCTACTACCTCCCTCTTTCCTAAACGCAACGTGTCGGGGCACTCCGCTAAGTCTAAACTTGACATTTCTTTTAGACAGGAATCACATAATATTTCTTTGGTTTGATGTTTTAAGAGCTTTTGCAGGATTTTCGATAAGATCTTTTAGAAGGTGTTTGTATAGAAACTAAACTTGGGATAAAAGCTCTTCAAAGTTTCCGAAGTCTTGGGGAGCTCTTATGCAAAATGTGAAAATACTGGAATATCTCCTCCTTTGAGAAAACTAAAAAAATGCAGAAATGCCATTCAATCGAAATAGAAGCTAATCCTTGATTATAAGCTCCTTATTCGACTAAAGAGCACTTCATAGTCTTTTATTTAGTTTCTTTGAGAAATTCTTTCCAAAGATTCTTCAGTAATGCAGAAGAGACTTGAAATGAGTAGGATTCTCTTGGATGCATTCAAGTGTTGGAATTCGTTTACAAAACTATAATAACCCCATGACAAGACAAAATAAAAGCCCAAAACATTCCACATTGACTTGAGAAGGACCAAGGACATACTTCATCTAGATAAGCTTCAACTCTCTCACATTCTTCTTGCTAGACAAATTCAAATATTCCAAGGACTGAGCAAATCCCAGTTTCTTACGCAATTCAGATGATGTTTCCGAGTCATGATGCTAAATAATGAATTTGCCCTATCTTTCATCTCGATGGATGTGCAAAAGGGAAAAATAAGGAGAACATATCATTATCATAATTGAAATATTTTCTTTACTTTCCACCCACTTGCTTTAACTGTGCCATGTCAAGGCGAGAAGTTATAAATTCTACCCAGGATTCTTTATAACAATGGAAATTCTCTATGGACCAGAAGCTTTTCTATCAAATAATATAAACTGGCACAGTGCCAGAGTTAAAACCCGTGGGCTTAATGTTCCTCCCGCGCTCCCACAGAGACAAATTGTAATTAAATTTTCCAAACATTAATTCCACCCTCTGGTGTGTCCGGAGAGAAAGGAGAAAATCGATATGCAAGATTGTGATTCTTTTCCCATTATCTCCTCCCGCTAATCTATCATCATTCTTTCATTTATCCGGCGCACAACGCGAAGGTGACTCTCGAGAGCTTCACGGTGGGTAAGTTCGTATCCTACACGCAAAACGGCTGTCCGGATGGTTATCTGCAGATTGCGGAGGCGTCGCGACAAGCAGTGGGTGGAATGTGGTGCGGATCCTCGTGGGGGCCTCAAGTATTTTACAGTGAGACACGATCTCTCGTTCTCACAGTTAAACTTTTCAGGTAAAATTTTATAACATGAATTTCCAGAATAAAGTTCTTGGGAAAGTTAATCAAATTCTCTAGAATTCCAAATGGAATTCCAATGAAATATTCCTGCAAAATTCCATTAGAATTCCAGTAAAACATTCTCTGCTTTAAATATTGATCACTCTAATGGAAATGCATATGTATTGGAGTTTTCAATAGGAATTCCAACGGAATATCTACTAGGCATTCCTATGGAAATTTTATGGAAAATTCATTGGAAAGTTATAGAAAGTCTTGTGGAATTTCCAATGGAACTCCAAATGGAGTTTCCAATGGAACTCCTGATGAAATTTCCACTGTAATTCCTATGGAAATTTCCAATGGAACTCCTGATGGAATTTCCAATGGAACTCCAGGTAAAATTTTCAATGGAATTCCTGATGAAATTTCCAATGGAATTCCAAATGGAATGTCTAAGTGAACTCCAGGTGAAATTTTTACTGGAACTCCAAGTGGAATTTCTATGGAGTTACTCCACAATTTTCCAACCGCAATGAGAATCTCTGATTGGATTCCAAAAAATTCCATTAGAGCCTCTTTTTTGGGATGAATCTTTAACTTCTTTTTATAAATTTCCAGACTTGCTCGAGATCAAAGTGGTTACAACTTCGACTTTCGGATACAGTTCAAAGTCCTTGCACGCGAAAGTGCCGTGGTTCGTTACGGTGGAGCTCAATTTGGAGGTAAATATTTGCCCTTAAAATATAGATTCAAATTTTCATAATGAAAGCAATCGCTAATTATGAAAAACATTTGCACCTTATTCCAACCGTGAAACCAATGCGGCAATTAAATGGTGGTAATACAACATGAAAATAGATGTGAAACCATGGACAAATTATTCATCAAGCTCATCATCAAATTCAATAACATTGACTGAATATGGAAATTCAACTGTTAATTACGATCCCACCCGTGGAACCACCTTCTTCCCCCCATCCAGCACCACTGGCAATCCCACGGGAGGTTATCGATTCAAAATCCCCGATTCGGTGCCTGTGGAGCCACCCTACGAGGATGTGTCCATCTTCTACAGCAACAGAACGTCCTTTGGAAGGGGGTTGGGTAAGAGTGGGGGAAACTCATCGGAGCCAAAATATTATTTAGGTAAAAGAGGGAATTTTGTAATATGGGTTCTGTTTTAATGACTGATCAAGGGAATCTTGCAGGAAAACTAATTCAGGGAACCTACTGTTCCCGGATCTTCAGTTCGTGCGACAAGAAGATCTGTCGTCTGCAGTCTCCTAACTTCCCAGGAGTCTACCCTAGGAATCTTACTTGCTACTACGCCATAAGACAGGTAAAATAAATTCTCCTAAAAACTACTGGGCATCTAATATTTTGATTATAAAATCAACAGCAAGAAGCTCCTCCAGGGAAGCACGCAATGATCGTTGTAAAGCAACCCAAAGGGAACCTAATTTGGATATCAACTCAAACTCCCATTGCCCTGACTAAGAAGAATGAAAAGGAGAAGTTTACGCCGCATATTAAAACCTGGCAGGAGTGTGATCATGTTCAGGTAATAAAAAAGTTGAATTTTTAAAAATTTCCAAAAAACTGAACACTTGAAAATATTCCCGAAGCACAATAATTGGTGAAAAAAATTTGTCAAACAATCCCCTGAGATTGGCGAGCAAAAATTTTGTGTAATAGATTTTTTTGTTCAAAACCTCCATTCCCAATAATTTTTCTTCGAGTAACGATGAAAACCAGAAGACGGGACCACAAATTAAAGAGAATTTTTGTATGCTCCCAATTTTATAGGACAGTGACAACCCTAAGTGGAAATCTACGGTAAATAATTTTGTGTATCACACTTAAGATCCCGCATTTTTTTGAAGTAGTGCCAGAAATGAAGAAAGCAATGCCATAAGAACCAGGAAGCATCATTTCTTTTCTATCCATCTCTCTCTTCTTACTATCCTCCTTCACAATAACACAAAAAAAACACACCATTTTGCACCCTTCCGTCGATGGGGTATTTTTTTTGGGGCGTCCAAAATTTATCACTCATCTCACTCAGTATGCAAAACAGTCACCCTCACAGTTATTTTCACGAAATTGCTTCTCGAAAAATAGCCCAAAGAAAAATTAGCCAAATGCCCAAATTGCCTAATTTCTAATCAAATTTCATTTATCTTCTCAACACCCACCCCCCCAGCCAGGGTGTTGACTCCAACATAAGTCTTTCGATGTAGTATACGGAAATGAGAAGCTAGAAAAAAAGCACAACACGCACAAAATCACTCAATGGTATTTCTCCTCATAATTTTTTTTTCTTTACTTTCATTATCCTCTCATTCTTCGCACACAGTAAATTGTTGGAAGCGCCAGGAACGCGCCGCAGAATATTGAATAAAATCTAACTATTGTGGGGGCGAAGAGGAGACACGGAAATTTATACAATTCCAATGATTGATGACTCTCTAATGACAAAAATGTTTACTTTTTTTTCCCAAAAAGTTCGCCATTCCGACGCGATAGCGAACTTTCCCAAGAGCTTGTCCGCCTTTCACATTTTACATCAGGAGAGACAGAAAATTTTTCCCAACATTCCTCTGTGACACTCTCTTAATAATTAGTCCAATTTTGCGTTCACTCAATCACGACAACGCCGGAATCTTTAGAATCTTTAGTGGATACGAAGTTTAGACAATCTCTTATGATGACAGTTAAAGGATAAGAGGAATTTTAATAACGTCCAAACTGGATCCCGAAGGTTTGGCAGGACAATTTTTGTCTAAAATGAAGCGGGAATTGGGGGACTGTCAATCGAAGATCATAAAAGAGGATGAAGTCATCCCTTTCCGCCACTTTGTCCCCGATTTCCGCCACTTCATCAAAAACAAAGGTTTTCGAGGCGAGAAAATTTGAAAAACTTTAAAAATACGGATTATTATACTGTTCATATTTTAGTATTTTCTGGTGTTTTTTGGACATTTATTTCAACTTTGGAGGGAGAACTCTTTACAATTCAAGGGCAATGCCCTGATTTAAACCAGTCAATGTTTTGCATTTTTAGTGCCATTCTCCCGAAATTATCGAGTAATTTAACGTAAATAATCCTCCCAATTCTGAGATAAATCTTTAAGTCTTAGATCTTTAAGTCGGCCTTTAAAAGCAGATTCATATTTTTCGACTTTTTGACAAAAGATCTATAATTTTAGTTGTCAAATGTCTGCAAATTCTTACCGCTTTGGATTTGGAATTCCACGCTAAAGTTTTACAGACTTAAAGAAGTCAAATATGTATAAATCGTCTTTAATTTAAAAGCTGCTCGCGAGGACGTTTTAAACTTTACATTAAACTTGACATTAAACTTTATGTTTATTTTAGTATTGTTTTAAAGGTAAAATGTGAAAATTATTCCCTTGTTCTCTGGATGGTTTCTGATATATCGATCACTGCATTCACAATTCTCTCCTGATTGTGAGACATTGTTGATAGCATATTGGAGATTGCACTCAAATGCAAGACTCAAATGGGAGTTTGTCGTCTCCTGAATCTGGAAAAATTTTCACTAATCTCCTCTAGTAATCTAATCCGGTTTAGTTGATTAACAAAAAAAATCTCTTCTCATCTTGACGATCTGAGGAGAAAAATTGGCTTATTTTCCTGGTTTTAGCCGGAATTTTCAGGGTCTCCTTCTCCGCCTTCCTCTTCCTCTTTTGAGCCCCACTATCGTAAGCTCTCGTGATTCTGTCTGTCTGCTGACGACATGGCCAGGGGAGCTTTAAAAATTATAACGCACCGCATATATACGCAACGCAAGAAAATTTAAGAGAAAAAACGGAATTTCGTCGTCTTCGCTGCGTAAAGAGCTCGCTCGCAAAGAATTAATTTTCTTCCTGCACGGTGTCCTTGTTTGCACCTGGATCAACCGCCTTCTTCCTTGTTTGCATATCGTCTTTTTATTTGTAGCATTTGTTGGTGAAACCTCTCACCGTGTTCATCAGACATTAGCTCCTCAATTTTCTGGGAAGTTATTGAGATGAGAGTGCAGAAGATAACCCTTCAATGATATGTTTATACCCAGCTTGTGGTACTTTTGCAGCATGTCATCTATATCAAGTCTCTTGCCCGTCAATCCTATTGCTTCCAAGGACCTTGGTCGCCACTTCTTTGAACGCCTCCCAAGGAGCTTTCTCTTCTTCACCACAGCTGCTGTAATTGGTCGGTCATCCTTAAGAAATTCGTGAATTTGAGGGCCAACCAAAACTCCCTCCTTCGCCTTGGCATCACATATTTCTGGAAACTTCTTACGAAAATGGGCGAAGACCAGTCCATCTTGGTCAATTGCCTTAAAAATTTTTTCACCGAGCCCAACTTGATGTGAAGGATAGACACGACAAGGGCCTTCCGAATCTTATTGTGCTCCAGTTCATCATTTCTCATCGGTTACTCCTTCTTCCTCTGACTCATACCTATTTGCAATTCTTAAACAATTGATTTCACAGACTTTTCATACACTGATTAAGTCGCATTTATTATTAATCGAATCAAGTGATTTAAATTTTGCTTTACCAGTTCTAAAGGATTACTTGGAAACAAAGTCCCTGAGTATTTCCTTTATCAAATAAATCTTGTGATAAAGCTGTTGATAAAATCCCATGCACTTCATGGGCACTCTGCTTATCCAAAATTTTTTGAATTTCTTGGCGGCTAAAACCAGTTAATTTATAAAACTTACCGCTGGTGGCTTTTTCCTTACTACTTATCCTTTTTTTTCTCACCAGCACTTCCGCCTCCTCTTGCATTGTCTGCCCACCACACTGCCCGCTCATGCCTTTAGTCACTTTAACTGTCTTTTTTAGCACTATTTTATTTTACTCAGAATTGTTGCGTCCGTCCACGATACAAATTTCCGACTGACTACCAAAATGGCGCAATGCGCGCTCACCACTGCGAATTATATTCACCACAAAGTGGTAAATATAGAGCAATGAAATTTCATCGTGAAATTTCAAACAAAGAACAAACAAACAAAGGAAAAAGAACAAACGCATGAAAGTATTATAAATTATCTTTCATGATAAATTAAAATTAAATTTTCTAAAACATGTTTCGTTATATAATACAGAGTAATATGTATTTCTGTTAAGCTTAGAAAATTTTAGCATACACCCTTCTGTATAATATTGTTCAAATATATTGCGAATGTGTCGTCGCAATGATACTTTATTAATCGTTTTTTTTTTTGAAAACTTTATTGAGGAAAATTTTCGGTTGTAGAAAGATGTAATCTTTCCAATTTTACAATATCAATAACTATACTTCAGTAGTAGTAGGTTTAAATTCTTCAATCTTCTCTGCTATAGAATGGCTTTGAGAAGCTTCTAATATTTGGCACATGTTATTTTTAATTATTAGTTCTAATATTATATATTAGTTTAAGATAATATAATAAGTTTATTAATAATTTATTATATAAGTTATAAACTTATATTAAGTAAAACACGTGAAATAAGGGAAGCTTATTGAAAATAGAATCTTCCATAACACCATTACTTTGTGTTAGAGAATCTTCTGTATAGGTATAATTTTCTTTAGTTCTAAGTTTGTCTACCTTTTCTTCACACCGAGTTTTACAATCTCTGTTCAATACTTTGCAATCTCGACAAAAATTGTGTGCTATGAAACCCTTTGGGTATCCTAATATGGCATTCAAACCCGCATTATCTCCCATGATCGTAGTCAGAAAGTATATTTGTATTTCTTCTGAATTCACCGTAATGGCTATTCCGGTCTCATTAAGACTTTTACATTCTCTGATTCTAAATTATAGTTTAGAAAATTCCATATGGACATTTTGGCCTACAAATAGTCAGTGTGTGTCAGTGCCCATTGGCTGAAACATCTTTCAACGGCGGTTGAACTTGCAGGGATTTTTAGGGGCCTGGTGGAAAGGTTTACGAGTTCAGGGCAAGTCCATCTTGCCAACTGCCAGTATTTGGTATAGGATCGCTGTTGGTCGACAAGAGACTCAAAAATCTCTCTTATCCTTTCTTGTTTGAACCGCAAACTATAGGGGCATCAACTTCATGGCAGGATACCCAGAAATTATCAAAAATGGCAGAAGAGATATCAGTTGTAACAGTCACATCGTCTGGAGCCACTGGCTCATTCCCAGCAGCGAAGAAAACCAAAGTCGCCAAGAGTGGCACCGCGAAGAAGAAGCGCGTGAAACCGACGCACCCAAAGACCTCCGAAATGGTAAATATCGCCATGAAGGATCTGATGGAGCGCGTGAATCATCTCTGCACGTCATCAACAAGGTGAATACCGAGAAGTTGGTCTCATTCATCCGCAGATGCCTCAAGTCCGCCGGCAGTAGCCAAGAAGTAAAATTCCTTTGGATTTTTGCTCATCGTATGTTCCACTTGGGATAAAATCATCAGACAAACAGCCCTTTTCAGGGCCATCAAAAGAATCAATAGAGAATTTACTCTAAACAATCTGTGAAAATGCGGAAATCTGCACATTTAAATAAAAGAAGAATAGCCAAGATGGAAAAAAGAATAGTAAAACAAAATAAATTTGATTGAAAATCTGTCTTTAATTTTTTGTCTTCCCAAGACAGAAAAAGGTAAAATAGCTTTAAATTCTTTATGCAATTTTTTTTGGCCCTGGAAAGGGCCATTTTTTGTTTAATTAAAAAATAAAACTTTATTATTATTCATACGAAGTAAAATACTTCGTTACAGCCTTCGCGCCTTGATTAATACTATTATAAGTTAACTCGCCGGGAAGGAGGAGACGAACGGTCGTCTGAATTTCGTGACTCGTGATGGTGGAGCGCTTGTTGTAATGAGCCACACGCGACGCCTCGGCAGCAATTCGCTCGAAAATGTCATTCATGAAGTTGTCCATGATTCTCATGGCTTTGCTGCCTGTGTCCGGATGGACCTGCTTCAGCACTTTATAGATATAGAAGTCGAACTTCTCCTTGGCTCTCTGCTTCTTCTTGATGCTCTTCTTGACCTTTCCGGCTTTCGAATCCTTCTCAACAGTCATGTCTCTTCTTGGCGGGGTAGTTTCTCTGGGGATGTGTTCTCTGTGAAGTCGCTTTCGATAGTGGTGAAAAGTCTGGGCTGAGCACCCGCATTTATGCGATTTGTTTCCCCAAATTGTCGGCAATCGGTTATTCCTCTTTGCTTAGTCATTCTTCGTCGACTCTCGCTCAAACTATAATAGTGTGTGTGTGTGAGTGAACTAGTTGGCTTGCCAACTTTTTCGGGCAACTAAAGCGTACGCCGGTCTCTTCACTCCAAACTAACAATTTGCTGAGAACTCTCGCCAAGTCAACTTCGCTACAGCTTCAATCAAAAATAAAAAAAAAACATGCCAAGTTTACACTTGGAGTAGCTGGGATTCGGTGGGCCACCTCGGGAGGTAATGCAATTTGCTTTACATCTGAAAATCGATGTCACTGGGGGTTATGTCGAGACGCGTCTTTTAAAAAAATTGATCTAAAT
>CAKKOB020001061.1:11886-26414 GCA_918844115.2 Phlebotomus perniciosus | reverse complement strand
TTAACGTAAACTATCGCGTTACAACGTGTTTAAACGTAAATAATTGCGTTAAGTCCATTTTAACGTAGACTATCGCGTTACAATCCGTTTTAACGTAATTAAACAAATATTAATCCGTTTTTAACGTAAACTAACGCGTTACAATCCGTTTTGTCGCAAATTGAACGCGCAAAGTCCGTTTTAACACAAACTTTCGCGTTAAAACGTGTTTAAATGTAAATAATTGCGTTAAAACCCGTTTTTAACGTAAATTAGGGGCGTTAAATCCATTTTTAACGTAAACTATCGCGTTACAATCCGTTCTAACCTAATTAAACGAATATTAATCCGTTTTTAACGTAAACTAACGCGTTACAATCCGTTTTGTCGCAAATTGAACGCGTAAAGTCCGTTTTAACGCAAACTATCGCGTTAAAACGTGTTTAAACGCAAACTATCGCGTTAAAACCGTTTTAACGTAGACCAGCGCGTTACAATCCGTTTTTAACGTAAATTAAGGGCGTTAAATGCGTTTTTAACGTAAACTAACGCGTTGTAATCCCTTTTCTCGCAAATTGAACGCGTAAAGTCCGTTTTAACGCAAACTATCGCGTTAAAATCCGTTTTTAACGTAAAACGCGTTAAAATCCGGTTTTTAATGTAAATTAAACGCACAGCAATCCGTTTTTAACGTAAACTAACGCGTTGCAATCCGTTTTAACGTAATTAAATGAATATAAATCCATTTTTAACGTAAACTAATGCGTTACAATCCGTTTTGTCGCAAATTGAACGCGTAAAGTCCGTTTAAACGCAAACTATCGCGTTAAAACCTGTTTTAACGTAAATAATTGCGTTAAATCCGTTTTTAACGTAAACTAACGCGTTACAATCCGTTTTCACGTAATTAAACGAATAGTAATCCGTTTTAAATGCCAATTATACGCCATGAAAGGCATTTAACCGCTTTCTAAATGCTTTTTCAACTAATTTAAATTGTTGTCACGATCAAGGAGTGGTTTTTCGTATGAGTTTTGGGGGCAACACTCACCGGCCATTTTTTTTTGGGGCGAAACAGAAAATGGGGAAATCTGGATTCGGATTAGTCCAAAAGTGTAATTCGATCCATTTCATTGGGTGAAAATCCAAGACATACCTTGTTTTTTTTTTTTTCTTAAACTTTCATTATCACTTGATCACTTTTTTCTTTGGGGGGATTTTTCTCTTTTTCTTTTTTGCACACTTAACGCTTATAATTCACGAGTGAAACACCTGTCACAACTTGCCTGAAGTCCCCCTTGCGGAAGTCCTCAACATTGGCCGGATGAATGGCCCAGTAGTGACCTTTGCCGTTGGCACTCCGGCCCGCCTTCACGAAGCAGTCGTTGAGGCTGAGATTGTGACGGATGCTGTTGCGCCAGCCGGGACCGCGTGTCCGGAAGTAGGGATAGTTGTCGAGGATGTGCTGGTAGATGTCGCTGAGGACGAGCTTGGAGTCGGGTGAGCTGAGGATGGCCATGGCGATCAGGCCGATATAGCTGTGCTGGGGCTTCGGTTCTTCGGGCGGAAACACCCGACTGTGGAGGAGGCTGAGCGCCAGGCGAGGCGGTGTGTAGGGATTGGGGTAGACTGGTGGCGGGTAGCTGCAACGTAGGCGCTCCGCCATTGCGTAGTTGTACAGCTGGAGGCGATACGGATCGAGCGGTAGGAGCCCCAACACTGTACTAAGCGCCGACGGGGGCGCCTCTTCGTCCGGCGATGAGTTGTTCTGCTCGTGACTACACATCACACGATCCGTGACTGACTGGCGCTCCTCCACTGTCTCAGGGCTCTACAGCGCCGGAACCACCGGGCATTGGGCGGAGTCTCACCGACTCAGTTGACGCCCACTTCTCTCTCCCTTTCTCTTGCTTCGCGGCTCAGACACACTAATTGCCATTTAGTGCGTCTCTTCTTCCGTCCACTTCATCACGCAAGACACTTCTCAGTACTCCCAGGCACTTCCAAGTACTTCCAACTAAGGAGGAGGTTATATTTCTTAGGGGAATTCTTATAGCGAGAGAACCGTTATAGATGGAGACTTGTGGTTTGCGGCAAAGGTACGCAAATAGGGGTAATCTACAAGATGGCGCTATAGTCAACATGTCCCCACCCCTCCATCCGCCATTTTGAATAGGGGCAAAATACTCTTTTCATGATATCTTCAATACAAATCGATCGATTTTCGTGAAATTTTAGTATGTTATAGCGGGGGACGAGAGCTTTCCAAAAAGGTATGACACAAGTCTCTACATAACCTAGAAGCTTAGTTATAGGGATTTTAATTTTTGAGGTTATATCTCCCATTCCATGAGTCCTATCTCGATCATCTTAAGCTTTTTCGAAAGATCTCACAAAATGCTGACATTCCTCAGAGCATGGGAAGTTCATCCGACCACCGCTAGTGGCGCTAAAGTCACCATGAACATTTTCTTATATTGAAAATCCAATATTTCGTCACGAAATCGACAAATTTATGAGATTTCCTAACAAATCGTCAAAGTTTAGCTGCGAAATCGGTAAAATTTTGCCAAAAAAAGGCGAATATAGTAATAATTCTCAATTTATATGTTTTTTAAATGAAAAAAAAGGCCTAAGAGCTTCCCATTCGCTCAATTTTCGGCCGATTTCCGAAATTCCGACAGTTTCGGAAAGCTTGTGAGATTCCCTAAAACTTTCATTATGAACAAAAAATTGATCAAAGCAACTTTTATAGGTTATTTTTCAATTTAAAAGATTTTAAGGGGTGAAAAAAACATAGAAAAGCTTCCCATTCGCTCAATTTTCATCCGATTTGCGAGCTACCGACAGTTTTGGAAAGCTAATGAAATTCCCTAAAACTTTTCTCATAACCACAAACTTCATTTGACGCGTCCTTAAGTGTTATTTTTCAATTTAAAAGAAATTATCAAAAATAAAAAACTGCAATATTAAGCAAAATTTGCAGAAAATTTGTCAAATTTAGCAGAATTTGTTGATAATTTGCCAAAAATTTGACATTTTTCAACAATTTTCTTTACATTAACACCTTTTTTTGTGGTTAGAAACGCCTTAACCTCAATTTAACCTCAATAACCTCTAAACTAGTCAAAAATCGTATTTCAAGTGCTTTTTGGCTCAATTGGGGAGGGGAGTCTCCCTAAAACCCTCTGACTCTATCAGCAACCGTTTGCCCACCCCATCATCCCACTTCTGATTCTCTGTGCGTCATATCGGTAAAACAATTGAGGAGAGTGACAAAAAGAAAAGTAATATGGAATATCGCTAATAAAGGCCCTGAATGCGTATCTGTGTCGCCCGGACCGCATTCTGTATTTGCTTTTGGGCTGTTTTTGCTGTTGCTGCTGCTGAGAAAAACACAGACAATGGAAAGCCAACAAACAAAAACAGCGCAACATTAGTCCGTGAGAGGGAGAGGGAGAGAGTGAGAGAGCGAGAGAGGGAGAGCAGCACATCCAATGGGAGGCGTGGCCACGCCTCAGCCAAGGCGTGGCCGTCCACGCTGTCTGGGTTGGATGTCTGCGTCTATATTTTCGCTGCGAAAGAAAGGAAAGAAGGAAAAAAAAGGTGAGCGATGCGCTTGTAAATATTGACTGAGGCGCGAGGGTGGAAGAATGCCAAGGAGCATCGATTGATGATCAATTTACAAGTGGACAGACAATATTTGACTCACCTTTTGTGGGCATTCCACCATCTCAATGGGGCCCCATCCACGCTGTTTGTTCCATCGTCAACTGTTTGGTCCATTGTTTGTCCAACATCACTTATTATCGCCTTCCAACATGCGACACATTATCCACAGGTCTCACATAACATTTGCGGGCGCTTTTTATAACAGATAGAAGAAAGAAAAAAAACAACATTAACATAGAGACGAGTGTTTCACGTGAATCATCTCTATATCTATCTCTCTTAAAATGTCTTTAGGAAGTGGACATATTAGTGACTTCAATTAAGCGGGGAGATATTGATTTTGGTAGAAAAGCTCCCCAAAAGCTCCAATTCGGAAGCTTTCTAGAGAGATTTCTGGGAAAACTTGCTAAGAAAGCAATTTCTAGTAGAAATCGCTCTGATTTTCTAGTAGAATTCTGTCTTCAATTTCTAGTAGAAATTTGTCTGTGATTTCTTGTAGAATCGCTTTGAATTTCTAATAGAATTCTCTTTTTGATATTTAGTAGAAAACTCTTTGCGATTTCTAGTAGAATTGTCTCTGTGATTTCTAGCAGAAATCGCACTGATTTTCTAGTCGAAAATTCCTTTGGATTTCAAATAGAAAAGTCTGAGATTTCTAGTAGAAATCGCTCTTTGATTTCTTAAAGAAAACACTATTCGATTTCTAGTAGAAATCGCTTTGAAGTTCTAGTAGAAAATTCAATGATTTCTAGTAGAATTCACTCTTTGATTTCTTGTAGAAAACTCTTCAATTTCTAGTAGAATACTCTCTGCAATTTCTGGTAAAAATTTCTCTGCGATTTCTAGTAGAAATCTTTTCGATTTCTAGTGAAAATCTCCCTGCTTTATCTTGTAGGAAACTCTCTGAATTTCTAGTAGAAAACTCTATTGGATTTCAAATAGAAAACTCTTTGAGATTTCTTGTAGAAAAGTCTTTACTATTTCTGGAAGAAATCACTCTGAATTTCTAGTAGAATTCCTTCTTCGATATTTAGTAGAAATCTATCTGCGATTTCTAGTAGAAAAGTCTCTGCTTTTTCTCGTAGAAAACTAAACTATTACTAGTAGAAATTTCTCTGTGATTTCTTGTAGAATTCTCTTTGCAATTTCTAACAAAAAACGCTCTGTGATTTCTAGTAGAAATCGCTCAGTATTTTTAGTAGAATTATCTCTTCTTTTTCTAGTAGAAAACTCTCTTAGATTTCTTATGGAAAACTCTGTAATATTTAGCAGAAAAGTCTGGGATTTCTAGTAGAAATCGCTCTGAATTTCTAGTTGAATTCTCTGTGATTTCTAAAAGAAAACTCTTTGCGATTTCTAGTAGAATTCACACTTCGATTTCAAATAGAAAAAGCTGTGATTTCTAGTAGAAAACTATATTCGTTTTCTACTGGAAACTTTTCTGTGATTTCTAGTAGAAATCGTTCTGAATTTCTAGTAGAAAACTCAATGATTTCTAGTAGAATTCTCTCTTCGATCTCTAGCAAATATCGCTCTGAATTTCTAGTAGAAATTTCTCTGTAATTTCTTGTAGAATTCTCTTTGCAATTTCTAACAAAAATCGCTCTGTATTTTTAATAGAATTCTAGTGATTTCTAGTAGAAATCGCTCTGAATTTCTAGTAGAATTCTCTGTGATTTCTAAAAAAAAAAAACTCATTCCGATTTCTAGTAGAATTCTGTTGTCGATTTCTTTAAGAAAACACTATTCGATTTCTAGCAAAAATCGCTCTGTGATTTCTAGTAGAATTCTAGTGTTTATAGTAGAAATCTCTCTTAGATTTCTTATGGAAAACTCTGTGATATTTAGTGGAAAAGTCTGCGATTTCTAGTAGAAATCTTTATTTGATTTCTGCTAGAAATCACTCTGAATTTCTATGTAAATTCTCTCTGTGATTTCTACTAGAAAACTCTCATTGATTTCTTGTAGAAAACTCCCTGGGTTTTCTAGTAGAATTCTCTCTTAGATTTCTAGTACAAATCTATGTGATTTCTAGCAAAAATCGCTCTGTACTTCTAATAGAAAACTTTGAGATTTCTTGTAAACAACTTTCTACGCTTTCAAATAGGAAACTCTCTTCAATTTCTAAAAGAAAAGTCTTCGATTTATAGAAATACAAATTCCAAGGGGGAGATATTACGGTCAGAAAGACGTAAACCACTTCCAGCACTTCCATATTTTGTAGAAAAGCTCTCCAAAGCTCTAATATTTCCCCCTTGACAAATTCCTTTGCAATTTCTAGCAGATTTTCACTTACATTTCTAGTAAAAATCACAAGGGGGAGATATTATGGTCAGAAGTGGTGTACATTTGAATGGAAGTGCGAGTGAGCTTTGAGAAATAGAGTGGAAGTGCTAAGATAACTCAAGTAATTTTGAAAGCTTTCAAGGAAGAACTGGAGCTTTGGAAAGTTGTTCCAGAGACTAATAAGTTTTTTTTAAGAGCTTTTAAAAACTTTCAGAAGCTTTTAAGGACATTCCTACTAGTTTTAAAGTTTTAAAGTTATCGCTAAACTTTTAAATATTCTAGAGAGCTTTTGCAGGATTGTTAAAGCTTTCATGGTAAGCTTAAGAATCCTTTTCTAGAAAGCGCAAGAAACCTTTCTTAGAAAGCTTTTATTAGAAAGTTTACTTACAAAGTTTTTTTATATAGTTTTCTTTGCAAGCTTTTTTAGAAACCTCTTAAAAAGCTCTAAAAACTTTTCTTATAAAGCTTTGGAAGTTTTCTGAGAAAGCTTTCTTAAAAAACTCTAGAAACTTTTCTTATTTCGGATATTTTATTGAAGTTATCACTAAACTTTTGAAAATTCTAGAGAACCTTTGCAGATTTTCTTGAAGCTTTCATAGAAAGCTTTAGAATCCTTTCCTAGAAAGCGTAAGTAACCTTTCCTAAAAAGCATTTTTAGTAAGGTTTCTTTGGAAAGATTTCTTAGAAAGCTTTCATAGAAATCTTGCTCTGAAAGCTAAGCTTTTTTTTTAGAAAACTTTCTCTTTAGAAAGATATCTTACAGAGTTTTCGTAAAAAGCTCTAGAAGACTAAATAGAAAATAGAATTGATTGGTTGAAAGTTCTTTAAAGCTTTCGAATTGGAGCTTTCGGGATATTCTCATCAAAATGTGGAAGTTCTGGAATTCTCTCTTTAATTTCTAGCAGAAATTCCTCTGCATTTCTAGTACAAATCGTTCTGCCATTTCTACTAGAATTTCTCATTAATTTCTAGTAGCAATTCTTATTTCTACTAGAAATCTTCTCAATAAGAAGAAAAATATCATAGAACATTCATTTGTCACTTTTAGAACCGAATTCCGCCGCCAAATGTCACTTTGGCTCACAGTTCCACTTTGACAGTTGACAGCGACGCGCGGAAAACGCTTTTTGTCCCGTTTTTAGGCGGAAAAGCGTCTTTTGAAGTGATTTCTGTTGGATTTTTGTGTGAAAACAAGCGGATAATTCGCTCCAAACGCGATTGAGGTTATAATTAGCTGATTTAGGCTCTCAAATTATGCTAAGTGTCTTTAAAACTCTTAGAACGTGTTCTAAATCAAATCTAAATGATTATCCCTTACTATTTAACAATAACTCACGAGTTGCTGCTTCGCAATTTGTGTTTCTTTTCACATTTGAATAACTTCTAAATAAAGAAAACACTAAATGCCGAGAAAAAGGAGAGAGAAGAGGACAATACATTCACCCTCAATTAATTGGTTTGTGCGCTCTCTCTCTCTCTCTCAGAAGAGAAGAAAAAACGTCTCTCACCCCCTGCGGGAGGTCAATGAAAATGTTGACTTGCCTGGAAATATTGTGTGAATTAGCGCACTGGAGTGTTGTAATGTTTTTCAATGTTCCCATTCAAAGACTCTCTCATTCCCTCTCGCTCTAACCTCTCCTCGAGGGGATAATTTTTCACACTTTGAGAACATCATCAATGGCGGGTAAATTGCAAATGTGTAGCAAATTAATGACGCCTCAATGATCTTTTTTTTCGAGTCGTCCAGGGCAAAAATTACCGAAAACAATTTCCTCTAACGCCAATATTTGTAACTACAGCAGCGAAAACAAAAAATGATTTTATCCCCGAAGGATTATAAATGCCAACCCCCTCGGATTAGCGTTTCATGGTTAATTATCCCAAGAGCGCTGGCAAAGGCGATTATCCGACGGTAAATACGCGAATGAAGCACCGCAAAAGTCCATTTGATTGCTTTATGAAAGCCGGGTATTAGCTGCCGTGGAGATGGGTGAGACTCTGTCTTCTTCTTTTTGCCGTGTTTTGTTCTTTTCCGACTCGATAGGACAGAAAATCTCTCAACATGATTGACTTTTCCACGCTCTGAGATGTTTTCCGGCAAATTTTCACCCCAAAAGGCTCGAGAAAACCAGATTTTTCGCTGAAAAAACTAAGAGAAACTATCCTCCTCGCTGCGTGACGCTTCGCCTGTCAAAACTGTCAACTGTCAAAGGGGAATTGTGAGCCTAAAAGACATTTGAAGGCGGTAAAGCAGGATAAAATGTTTAAAAATGACAAAATCACCAGGAAAAATTGCTCTGATTGCTTTGACGTCTTCACGACTTTTATGAGGAATCTCATTAGCTTTCCAAAACTGTCAAAAACTTGGAAATCTGAGAAAAATTGAGCAAATGGGAGACATTTTTATGTTTTATCATCTCGAAAAATCTTTCAAATTGAAAAATAACTTATAAATATTGCTCTGATCAATTTTTTGTTTATCATAAAAGTTTTGGAGAATTTCACAGGCTTTCCGAAACTGTCGGAATTTCGGAAATCGGTCAAAAATTGAGCAAATGGGAAGCTTTTAAATCTTTTTCTCGACTACTAAGTATTAGAAGAGACTTTTAAATTGAAAAATAACCCACAAGGGCTTCTCTAACGAGATTTATGTCTATTATGAAAGTTTTAGGGAATTTCTTCAGCTTCTTAAAACTTCTGGAAAATTGGAAATCGGTTGAAAATTGAGCGAATGGGAAGATTTTTTCCGTTTTTATCCATCAAATCTTAGTTATAAAATCTTTTAAATTGAAAAATAACCATCAAAACTTTCTCCAATCCCTTTGGTGTCTTAAGAACTTCTTTAGGAAATTTTATCAGCTTTCCAAATCTATCAGAATCTTGAAAATCGGATGAAAATTGAGTGAATGGGAAGCCTTTTCCCGTCTTTAGCTATGAAAAATTAGTTTAAAAATCTTTTAAATTGAAAAATAAGCATTAAAATTTGCTCCAATCCCTTTGGTGTCATAGGAATTTCTCTGGGGAATTTGGTCAGCTTTCCAAAACAGTCAAAAGATCGAAAATCGGATAGAAATTGAGCGAATGGGAAGCTTTTTTCCACTTTCACCATCAAATATTACCTAGAAAATCTTTTAAATTGAAAAATAACCTACAAAGCTTGCTCTGATCAACTTTTTGTCTATTATAAAAGTTTTAGAGAATCTCATTAGCTTTCCAAAACTGTCAAGACATTGAAAATCGGATAAAAATTGAGCGAATGAGAAGCTTTTTACTATTTCATCATCAAATATTGGGGAAGAAAAACCTTTAAATTGAAAAATATCACATTCTAACATGTAAGCGCCTCGCATAAAACATAAAATTCACCCAATCTATTGGCCATCAAAGAGACTCTCCAATTTAATTGTGAGTAAAAACTGTTTGGCTGCTATTTTTCTTCTCTCTATTGTTTCCATTTTTGCCTATTTTGAAACACACTTTAGCATTTTACAAATAACAATAATATTCTCTCTCCTGGGCTGTCGAGAATTTGTCAAAATATGGCGAATATGAGAGAGAATAATAATATGATGAGGTTTTTTTTTTTGTTGAATTGTGAGTAAAACGAGAGGATTATGGGATAATCCGATTAGATGTCTCATTGTGAATCCCTTATTTTGATGGTTTCATCAATAGCCGGAGAGCTTGTTGAGGAAGTTGAGGATTTATCTTGAGGACATCACCGGGGGTAATTTGATTTAACATATAGGAGTCCTCGAGATCCCACAAGCCCAACAATAATGTCCTCATCACAGTCTCTCCTCTTCCACGAAAAGGTGTTGAAGTGGATGGAGGTGAAATGTGTGTAAAGGAAAAAGAGAGACGTCTTTTGTTATGTTTTTTTTTATATTCCACCCAAAAGAGATTAACTTCATAATAGCCCAACACATACACACAAAAATCTCCAATTACATCGATATTGTAACCACAAATCCCATCTATTCAACATCATTGCGCGCCCCTTTTTTTCTTCTCTCATCGCATGCACAAGGATTACACGACCTCAGTGTGACCTGCTGGTGACTGTGCGCCGTGATGTAGTCAATCTACAAATGGATTTTATTCCAAAAAGATGTTTAAAGTAGAAAAATGTATCCCATTCGCTCAATTTTGCTCCGATTTCCAAGATATTGACAGTTTTGGAAAGCTAATGAGATTCCCTAAAACTTTTATAATAGACAAAAAGTTGATCAGAGCAAGCTTTGGAGGTTATTTTTCAATTTGAAAGATCTTATTATTAATATTTGGTTGTGAAAACCCGAAAAAAGCTTCCCATTCGCTCAATTTTCATCCGATTTCAAATCTTACGACAGTTTTGGAAAGCTAAGGAGATCCCCTAAAACTTTTGTAATAGACAAAAAATTGCTCAGAGCAATATTTAATAGGTTAAATTTAATATAAAGAGTTTTCGAGATGAAAAAAAGTATAAAACAGCTTCCCGTTCGCTCAATTTTGCTTCGATTTTTAATTTTTTGACAGTTTTGGAAAGCTAATGAAATTCTCTAAAGAAGTTCTTAAGACATCAAAGCGATTTGAGTGAGTTTTAATGCGTTATTTTGTGATTTAATTGTAATTACGGGAATCCGCCGCCAAATGTCATTTCGGCTCACAGTTCCTCTTTGACACTTGACAGCTGTGACAGCCATCGAGCAGCGCAGTCCAGTTTTCTGTGGAAAAATCGGTTTGCTCGAGCCTGTAGACATTGGAGAATGCAATGGAGTGGGGTAATTTGGGGAAAATTCACCCCAAATGACAGATAACTGTCAAGCTGTTGTCAGAAACTCTTTCTCACAGTGTTTTAATGGATTCTTTCCATATGATATTCATTGAAAAATCATCCCAAATTTGTGTTTTGGTACCTAGGCCTTAAGGAAGTACTTCTGGAAAGTTGCTGGCTAATCCTGATAGTACTTCATTAAGTTCCTGAAATACTTCCTTAAGAACTCGCTTAAGTCCTTGGCAAACTACTTTCTAAGTAGCCTTAAGAGAAGAAGTTCAGAAACAGTACTTCTTAAGGAAGTTACTTCACGAACATGAAGTTCCTGGAAAGTTCTTTAAGGAAGAATCCCCGGATAAACTACATCCTAAGTAAGGAAGAACTTCAGGAACTTAAGGAATACCTACCTGCTTTCTAAGTACTTGAGCTTCAAGGAAATACTTCAAAAACTTAAGCCTTAAGGAAGAACTTCAGGAACAGTTCAGGTTCCTGAAGAGTTTTTGAGGAAGCACTTCCGAAAAAACAACTTTTCAGGTACTTGAGCTTAAAGGAAGTACCTTAAGAACAATAAGTTCTTAAGGAAATGATTCAGGAAAACTATCTTTCTAAGTACTTGAGGAAGGTCTTAAGTACTTAAGATACTTTTAGACCCGAAGAAAGTACTTCAGGAACTTAAGTTCTTAAGGGAAATACTTCGGGATCTTAAGTTCTTAAGGAAGTCACTCCCGGAAAACAACTTTCTAAGTAGTTAAGCCTTAAGGAAGTACTTCAGGAATTCAAGTTCCTAAGGAAGTCCTTCGGGAACATGAAGTTCCTGGAAAGTTCTACTTCTTAGGTTACTGAGGCCTTAAGGAAGTACTTCAGAAACTTAAGTTTTTTTTGAATGAACTTCAGGAATTAACTTTTTTTTGAGAAACTTGGGAAAATTTCAGATAAACTCCATTCTAAGTACTTAGGAAGTACCTCAGGTCTTAAGGAAGTACTCCTGGAATCAAGGGGTTACTCATATACTTAAACCACTGACAAGGGATTCTCATTTCTCGAGTTTCACGAAACTTTGTGAAGGTTTCTCAGGTTTCTCAGAGAATTCCTTGGGTTTCTCGGGTTTCTCCAAACTTTTTCTTAGGTTTCTTGGGTTTCTCGGAGAATTTCTTGGGTTTCTCGGGTTTCTCAGAGAATTCTTTTGGGTTTCTCGGGTTTCGCAATACTTTTTCTTAGGTTTCTTGGGTTTCTCGGGTTTCGCGAAACCTTTTCTTGGGTTTCTCGGGTTTCTCAGAGAATTCTTTTGGGTTTCTCGGGTTTCTCTGAGAATTTCTTGGGTTTCTCGGGTTTCGCGAAACCTTTTTTTTGGGTTTCTCGGGTTTCTCCAAACTTTTGCGAAGGTTTCTCAAGTTTCTCGAAGAATTGCTTGGGTTTCTCGGGTTTCGCGAATCCATTTCTAGGGTTTCTCGAAACTTTGCAAAGGTTTCTTTGGTTTCACGAAGAATTTCTGAAGGTTTCTCTGAATTCTCGAAGAATTTTTGATGATTTCTCAAGAATTTCTGAAGGTTTCTTGGGTTTCGCGAAACCTTTCTTGGGTTTCTCGGGTCTCGCGAATCCATTTCTAGGGTTTCTCGAGACTTTGCTAAAGGTTTCTTTGGTTTCACGAAGAATTTCTGAGGGTTTCTTGGGTTTTGCGAAACCTTTCTTGGGTTTCTCGGGTTTCTCCAAACTTTTGCGAAAGTTTCTCGGGTTTCGCGAATCCATTTCTAGGGTTTCTCGAAACTTTGCAAAGGTTTCTTGGGTTTCTCGAAGAATTTCTGAAGGTTTCTCGGAATTCTCGAAGAATTTTTGATGATTTCTCAAGAATTTCTGAAGGTTTCTTGGGTTTCTCGGGTTTCTCGAATCCATTTCTAAGGTTTCTCGGAGAATTTCTTGGGTTTCTCGGGTTTCGCGAAACATTCTCGAGCCAACTGACCAGGAACTTAAGTACTCAAAGCGTAAAATATAAATCCCCCTGTATAGGCAACTCCAAAAGTGACCGTTACTATTCGAAGAGTCCCCTCACAGATGGCTCTGCCTGGTGACTGTTTTTGGCTATGACATTCATGAGCATCTGTGACTCGCGAGACGTGAGTTGTTGAGGGTGCGAAAGGAAACATAAGCAAATGGCATGTTTGAACTTTATCATCCTGAAGGTGAGTAGCGCCCCCATTTTTGCCCCCCCGCCCCCATCCAATCTCACAGGGCGCCCCCTTGCCTCCCCCCCAGGTGAACGGAGCGGATGTGAGTGGGGTGTCGCAGGAGGAGGCGATCCGGGTGCTGCTGACAGCGGCGGAGCCCATCACGGTGGAGGTGAGGAAGCGTCTCAGTGGGACTGCGAGTGAGGGTGGTGCCCCCAGGAGGATCTCAGTGGCCGTTCAGACGGACGGCCAGGAGGAGGAGGAGGAGGAGGAGGTGGGGGTGAGGGTGGGTGAGTCCCTGGAGGAGTTGGAAGACATCGAGGAGGTGACGCTGCGCAAGAGTGAATCCAGCGAGAGGATAGGACTCACAGTGACCTATGTGGCGCCCCACAGAGTCTCCGCCACGCCCCCAGATCCACCCACCGAGGTCTACATCAGCAACATCACCCCCGACAGCGTGGCGGCACGCGATGGCAGACTGAGACAGGGAGATCAGATACTCCAGGTGAGTTGTCTCTCCTTTTAGATCGCTGTGTGGCCGCCATTTTGAAGGAAAAAGGGGTTTCCGGCTCGATTTCCAACGAAAATCACTTCACTGGGCGCTGTTTGACGCGTCACCTGTCAAAATTATCAACTGTCAAGGAGGCGTTGTGAGCCGATTTGACATTTGGCGGCGGATACCCTTTGTCAAAGGGTTAGACGCAAGGAAAATGATCTGAACCGGCTCAAAATCGACTCAAGATGATGAAAAACGATCAAAATCGGTTAAGAAACTGGGTTTGACTTCCCGAAAATGGTTTGGAAGGGGTTAAAAGTTGTTTAAGACAGTTTAAAACAGTAAAAAGCTTCCCATTTGCTCAATTTTGCTCCGATTTCCAAGTTTTTGACAGTTTCGGAAAGCTAATGAGATTCCTTAAAACTTTTGTCATAGACAAAAAGTTTATATGAGCAATATTTATAGGTTATTTTTCAATTTGAAGATTTTTCGAGATGAAAATACACAAAAAACCTTCTCATTCGCTGAATTTTGCTCCGATTTTCAAAATTCCGACAGTTTTGGAAAGCTAAGGAGATTCCCTAAAACTTTCATCACAAACAAAAAATGGATCTGAGAAACCTTTATAGGTTATTTTTCAATTTGAAAGATTTTTTGAGATGAAAAAACACAAAAATATCTTCCATTCCCTCAATTTTTGTCCGATTTGCAAAATTCCGGAAGATTCGGAAAGCTTGTGAAATTTTCTAAAACTATTATAATATACAAAAAATTGATCTGAGAAACCTTTATAGGTTATTTTTCAATTTAAAAGATTTTTCTAAATGAAAAAATACAAAAATGTCTCCCATTCGCTCAATTTTACTCCGATTTCCAAGTTTTTAACAGTTTTGAAAAGCTTAGAAGATTTCTTAAAACTTTTGTCATAGACAAAAAGTTTATATAAGCAATATTTATAGGTTATTTTTCAATTTGAAAGAGCTTATCACTAAATATTTGATGGTTAAAACCCGAAAAAAGCTTCTCATTTGCTCAGTTTTGCTCCGATTTTCAATGTCTTGACAGTTTTGGAAAGCTGAAGAAATTCGCCAGACAACTTTCTCAAACATCAGAGCGATTTAAGCAAGTTTTAATGTTAATTTTTCAATTTGAAAGCTTTTTTGACATGCAAAAAACA
>CAKKOB020001060.1:0-26201 GCA_918844115.2 Phlebotomus perniciosus | reverse complement strand
AATCACTTGCGGAAAATTCAAGCCATGAAGCACCTCACAAAGTGTCTCATGTTTAACTTTTGGATTTTTTTGTTCCTTCCATCCCACAAATTGCCATCGGCGTGATCCACAAGAGCCCCTCAGTTGGGGATGAATTATTTTTATTGGACGACTGAGAGTCACTCGTGGAATGTTCATTTCTGCTGTGAATGTTGGTGCTTTTATTCATTCCTCCCCCATCAGCTTTTGTATCCAACAGAGACGCCGGAAGGGCAACGATTAAGGCGAAATGCTCCATAAATTAGACGTGAAGTCCTCTAAGGCACTTTCTGGGTGAGAAATTGCACGAAAAAAAGCTCTTTTAGGTGCAACTTCATCTCCAGGAGATGTGAGCCTTCGTAGGATTCTCATTTAATATTCAAAATCTATCCAGAATTCACTAGAGCTTTATTGCTTGAAAATCCTTAGTTGTTCCCCGCCACTTCGGCTTCCAACTTTTCTCATTTCTTGACTCACGAAAAAATTTCCCTTAGCTGCCCAGAGACTGTGTCGAATTTATAAGTTGAAGAAACTCAATTTGATTGTTGCTTCGCATTTTAATGCTCTGTGAAAAAAAGCAAGGATGAAGAATTCCGTTGAATTGCTTAACTTTCCATGGAAGTGAATTTCAAATGAAGCTCCTCGAGTGATATTTTCTCGACAAATTCCAAAGGGAAAATTCAAAAATGACCAAAAAAGTGTTTTCCAGTATTATTTTAGCCAGTGAAGCGTTATTTGAGTGCCCAAAACCCCCTCCCCATAGATCTTGCATAGCGGATGCTCAACGAAGCGCTAATTCATTATGCTGTGCTATATACATAGGTATATGTGGAAAATGCATTTCCGGCTGAGGGAGATACTAAATAAATGACAGCCTCTGTGGATGATTCACCAGAAATCCGCCCAACTTGTTTGTCCAGAGCAAAAAGGCACGTCTCACTGGGAATTTCTCGTTCTATGGGCAAATATTCGCCCAACATGAAACTCCACAAAAATACTTCCGGCCATTCAAGTTGGATAATTTAAAGTGACGCTGGTGTTTCCATTTAAGTGGATCTCTTGCACAGAGAGATGCACTACAGACGTTAACATTTAATTGCTATCTCTGGGAGAAAAGTCAGTTCGTTGCCAACAGGGGAGAAAAAAACACCCTCTAACACTCCTAACACTCAATGTAATTCATCAGAGTACAATTTAACACTCATTAGGAATCACCTTAATTGTCCAATCTCTGATTCTCCGCCTTTTCTTGCTCGTTCTTCACCCGATAATTGATAATTGGCCAAATAAAATTTCTCATCAGAATCTCCTGGTATTTCATTTTCCGCTCACAGGATAATAAATGAGCGAAATTCCAAAATAAATCATGTGGAATTTTTCAATTTAAAAACTGTCTCTCATCAATCGATAAATATAGCACATAAAATAATTTCCGTGTGCCCTGAATATTTTCTGTTGATTAAATTTCCGCTTCTGCAGTCGCTCCCGCCCGGAGATACCGCACAGCTAAAGAAGTGAATTTTGTTGGGAGAATTTATTGGGGGTGGGTGTGACGCCTAGGGGATGTCCAGTTGGTCAGTGTATTTGCTGGGAAATGTTCTCCATTGCCAGAAAACATGCTCAGGTTCTTCAACGAACAGTTCAACCCAGAAGGTGTCCCAGATGTTTTCCCCAAACGGCTATTCAAAATAGAGTTGATCTCTTAACAACTTTCAACACTTAAATTATAATATAAATGATGAGGTTTTTAATCGGGAATTGATTAGCCCTTTAAAAATTGTTAACCCTTAAACGCAGCTACTAAAAAATAATTAAACGCAATAAATAGAGATGCTAAAATCTACACAATTTCAACTCTAATAATAGAGGAAGTGTGCGAATTAATTAATCCACATCTACACAAGTAAAACTGCTATGTGGGAGCCTCAGTCGTGTGGAGAATAATGCGTAAAAGAGCCAGGATATATGGGGGGCAGTGGGGTGGAAATGTAGTGGAAGCGCCCCTAATAAAATGAGCCACACCAAATCGGTCAGTAGAAAGAAATTCGGGTCAAATGGATGGCACCTCCTGGGAAAGAGAGGAAAGCTCAAGAGCGGAAGATGAGTGTGGGTGGAAGATCCTTCTCAATCACTCTCATTGGATATGGGAGGAAGTGGCAAAGTAAATAATCGCTTCTGCCTCTGAATTGATTTTGGCGAGTCTGTCACCCTCGAAAAAGCGCGTTGGGATGCTTCCTTAGGAGGCAAAAAGGCGAAGACGAAGGGCGACATGAGGGCATTCATCATTGTCATTATCAGCGCACAACTTAATAACTTGATCGATTTATTGTGAGAAGGACAATTTGAAGGGAATCCTCCACCCACATGTCGACCCCAACTCATCCTCCGCCAAAAAACACGAGTCAATGAAAAGTGGGCGGGATGCTGTATGGAATTTCCCGAATCTAATTTTATCCCATGGAGCACAAAAAGCGAATAAAGAATGACCCTAACGAGTTGGTATGCCATCAATGCTCCATGTTTTCCCTCTTTTCATACCATCGATATCGTGCAAGCATCGACCACGATACACTCGATAAACCCGCCTTTAAAAGTGAGCTTAAAGCTCATGTTCCTCATGTATCACCATCAATGTTGGCTCTCTCTTTCTCAGGATGACCAGCGTAAATTGTCTTTTTTGTAGGTCCTTTGCTTTTTAGAGAAATGCCTCGCCAGGAAACTCAAAGGTAAACCCTTGGAGCCCTGAGTCCATGAAATGGAATTTCTAAAGAATAATGAAACTTTGCAAGAAAAATTTATTATATATTTTCCTTTAGGAGAAAATCAAAAGAATTTCAAATTAAACTTTATCTATTGAATAAATTCGGAGAAAATCCCCAGGGGATATTCTTTTAGTTTAGGAATGTTTCACATTGACTGAATTCTCATAAAAATCAAATAGAATTTCCCCCTTTTTCCATCCATCATGAGAAATAAAGGTATTTTTCTTAATTAAAAGTCCTCTGCCATCGCAAGATGCTCAATAAATAAGATTGGCAAATGGCATGGAAAGTATCACCCATCCTCCTGGATTGAAGTAATCCAGCAAAGAACATTAACTCCTTATTTCTTTGCGCTCATTCTGCGCCCTTTCATCTTGGCAGAGCTCCTAATTCGCCTAATGAATAGCTCTCAAATGACTTTTTGTGGTGATACGAAAATGTGAGAGGTCAGTGGAGGAGTGTAAAGGTTCCACCAGAGTGCCAATGAACAAATGAGCTCAACTGACACTGAAAACCACCCCTGAAGACCCTTACCAACTGTTGAGATGTGAAAAATTCACCAGGGAACTTTCCCCGACTTTTCCCCGCATTTCCCCAAAGCCAAGGCAATTCAGCACTTTTAGCCAATCTCCAAACCATCGAGGATTCTCTTAAAGCGCGGTACGACTACAGCGTGGCTGGGCAAATTTTCAAAAACTCACACATTTCCACTCGCTCAACCGTTGCAGAGTTTCTGGCTGTTGGGTTTTTGCTTGGGAGACCTCAGAGCATGTGTGAGTAATGGGGTTTTTCAACAAACTTCGAATCACTTTCGACTCCAACACAGTATCGTTTCAGCCGTGCCTTCGTTCTCATCTCGCCGTGGATATAAAAATATACCACAAAATTAAATTGGCTTAAACATTCTTTCTCCAATCGTCTGCGAGCACTATCTTTCCTCGAGTGAACAACGTTTGTTAAGGTCAGTAGATAATTTTCATCAATTAAGTGCCTAATTCCAACAACCATCGAAGCGGCAAATTGTCGTTTTTGCACCGCAATTCGTCCACCCGGAGTGATTTACAGTGCTGTGGACATATCTGTGTTGGAGAGGTGATTCAAGTGCCTAAAGAAAATCCCCACGTAGACGAATTGTACCATATTAGCTTTTTTCCAATTGCTCTCTCACGTCACGAGATCGGCTCATTGTAATACCATCTGTGTTAAAATCACACGATTGCGTCACATGACATGATCTAGAAGAGCTCCATGAGATGGGAGAATTCCTCCAGAGTCCAAGTGAATCACAGAGAGGAAGTTACTGAATTACGCATTATTTGCCATGGAGTTTCCCAGCTCATAATTTTTGCTCATCATAAAATCGATATGGGTGTTGCCGCTTGGCTAAAAATATGCCCACTTTTAAAGCCGTTTCTGCCTAAATGCGTGCCTCTTGCAGGACAGGCTTTGCATTTGGCGTCTTGGAGAGCGAAAGCTCCCCCATAAAATCCAATGTCATTGATCTGGGTGATACTTTCATGGCGCCAATATTCTGGGACATACCAATTGAAGCTCACCAACCTGTTGCCGCCTTGGCAACTCTTCAGAGATGTAGTCCAAGAAGACTTTCACCGGCGACATGTAATTTGTCAGGGCTTGAGGACAATAACCAAGGATTTTTTGCTTTAAAAATATTTCAAAATATCACGTTTTTCGATAACGAACCATGATGCTATCTTTATTTTGCTATTAATTATTTTATCACCACATATTTGTTATCAAGACTTTGAGGCTCGTGTCTTGGAAAGCTTCCACAATTTTTGCTCAAATTGATAAGGAGAGTACGCACAGCCGATCAAAAAAACCGCCGTTTGTCTGTGTGTCCGTCTGATGTATATTTTGGGTCTGGAAGCAAAAGGGAAATCATTAGGAAAAAGCAAGGTTTTTGGTTATTCAAGCGCCTCGCAAAGTCACTTTACATTTCCCCATTTTATTATCAGCCAATTTAATTTTTGCAGCTCTAGTATGCGCAATGAATTTCCATAAAATTGTATTGTTTTCTCTACAAACTTTGCACGCGATAAAATCTTTCGTCTCATGTGAAGCCCATCCTCTTTTCGCATAAAAATAAACTAATCTTTGGGAATTGCTTCTCATTTCAGCACGAGACAACGAACTTGAACAGTATTTGCTGGAAATAATCCAAGAAAAAAAAACTCACAACATGTATCCATTCGTAAGTATATTTTCTCCAATATATTGAAGTTGTCATTACATTCCTTTTCATGTTGACCCAATCAATACCCTAAACATGGAAAGTCTTTCGAAATCCACCCTTTCCACTTTCATCACGCTGAGAGCGTCTCGAGTTTAGAGGCAACTCTTGGAGGCGAATTGTCGTTACACCATTTATAATAGAAGAATTAGATTTTCACAATGGAACAACAAAAAAGCTTTATTTATCACATAAATTGTCTGTGGTGGGTCACAATTGTTCCGCTGTTATCACCACATATATAACGACTTTATATAAAAGGTTTTTGTGAGTGTATCTTCTATGGCTTCTATGGCTCAGTCATACCCCACTTCTTAAGATATTACTAATTTTATGTGAATGCAAAAACGGTGTCTGAGTCAATATTTACGATAATAAGTAGCAATTGCAATGATTGAGAATTCGTGGAATTTTAAAATTAGATTCTTTTAGCAATTGTGCGGACATTTATGCTTTAGTTTTCTTTAAAGAGCGATAACAGCTTTTCAAATGCAAATCAAGCTGCAATATTTTCGAAATAAACTCTCATTTTTTTAAGGCTTTTATTCTTATTACTCAGCCTCATACGCAGATATGTAGGTAATTTAGCTTCATGCTAAGAGCGGCTTGTTCTGGTTGAAAAATGCTCTTCACCATCTGAAAATTATGCTCAATTACTCAACTGTTTCCATTGCAAACATCTCTTGCAAACACACAGAAACTGGGTCGCAAGATCCCATTCATAGCTCATTGGGTTGTGGGAGAAAACCGTTGATGATGACACGTGGTGAGGAGACTAAAGTGGACAATATTTTGTAGGGCTCGGGAGGTCCTCAGCCACCCAACTCTTCAGCTCCCTATCCTCAGGCGCCCTTTGGTTCCGGCATGCCGCAACCAGGACAAGCTCCCTATCCCCATTCATCACCCTATCCCCACTCCTCACCCTATCCCTCCCAGCCCTCAATGCCCTATCCCAACTACAATCCCAATCCCGGATATCCCACACAGACTCCTGGCTATCCTCCAGCTGGAGGTGGTGGGTATCCTCAGCAAGGTCAGGGGTATCCACCCTTCGGAGCTGGAGCTGGATATCCAACTAATACAACTAACACGTCCTCACCTTACCCCCCTGCTCCTGGGGGTGGAGGATATCCTCAGCATAGCCAAGGATATCCCCAGCAAAGTCAAGGATATCCACCGTTTGGAGCAGGATATCCTCCAACTAACACATCCGCCAATACTAGTCCTTATCCATCGCAAACCCCGAGCTCTACACCGGCAGCGACTCCCTACCAGAATCCCTATCCGGCTCCGGCCAATCCCTATCCGTCTCAGGCGCCAGGAAGTGGTGGCCTGTATCCTGGTATGCCAGGAGCCGGAGGCGCCAGCGCAGGCATGGCGCAGTGTTTCAACGAGATGAAGACGCATGTGACGAGGATAAACAGTGAGATCAAGTCCAAGGTACCTCGTCAGACAAGACTAAAAAGCTTCTGTATCGTCACGCCATGATTCATCTCCGTGTTACTCATCACTGATGGCCTAGCAAACTCCTAACTTGGTGTTATACCATTTCAGGGAACCCCAACAGTCACAGCAGCGCCGGGCTTCAATCCCGTGGCTGATGCTCAGGCTCTCAGGAAGGCCATGAAGGGCTTCGGGACGGATGAGGATGCCATCATCAATGTGATCTGTCGTCGCACTAATGAACAGCGTCAGATGATAGCGCGGGAATATAAGACCAACTTCGGGAAGGACCTCATTGAGGACATCAAGTCGGAGACGAGTGGAAATTTTGAGAATCTCCTGGTGGCCCTCATGACCCCTATTGTGGATTTCTATGCAAATGAGCTGCACGAAGCCATGTCCGGAGTTGGCACGGATGAGGATGTCTTGATTGAAGTGCTGGGATCCATGTCCAACTATGAGATTCACACCATCAAGTTCGCGTATGAGAAGAGTGAGTATCTAAGATCAAGCGAGGATAGATCAATGATGAATAACATAAAATAATATAAAAATCTTGTTATTTGTTTTATCTCCAAGTGATAAAATAGAAGAAGATCAAAGGTTAGAAAGTACTCTAAGCTTTTAAAGAATTTTTTAAAGATCACATATTATATTCTCTCAAAAAAATTAAATAATTTTGCAAAACGCCAGAAATTTTCAAAAAGATTTTTAAAAACAGTTCAGGAATTTATCCAAAAGCTCCTAAAATAATATTTTAGGATCATAATTTCGCCGAATTTGAGACTTTTGTTTAAATTTTTTAAAACCTTTAAAATATGTCGTCAAGCTTTTGATTAGTGAAGCATTTTCAAAGTTCAAGGATTTTTTAGGCTCATGGAAATTTGCTAATTTTTAACCGACTCTAGAAATTCCAAATAAAAAATTACACCTGTAAAAAATTTTTCGCCAGGATTGAATGATCTTATTTGGACCTTTTTTCCTCAGTGTATGGACAGAGCTTGGAGAACCGTCTCATCTCTGAGACTTCTGGGAACTTCAAGAGACTCCTGGTGTCTCTATCCGTTGGTGGACGTGATGAGAGCGGAGTCACCGATCCCGCAGCAGCTCAGAATGACGCTCGTGAGCTGCTGAAAGCCGGTGAGCTGATGATCGGCACGGATGAGAGCACCTTCAACATGGTCCTGTGCCAGAGGAACTACCCTCAGCTGCGTCTCATCTGCGAGGAGTACCAGAAGATGACGGGTCATGGTCTCGAGAAGGCCATCCGGAAGGAGTTCTCAGGAGATGTGATGGAGGGCTTGCTGGCCATTGTGGGTGTTGTCTGCAACAAGACAGAATACTTTGCGTCTCTGCTGAAGAAGAGCATGGCCGGTTTTGGAACCAATGACCGGCAACTCATCCGTCTCGTGGTGACTCGCTGCGAAATTGACCTGGCAGACATTAAGGCAGCCTTCGAGCGTCTCTACGGCAAGAGCCTCAAGAGCTGGATTAAGGTATGTGTAGCCAGAGGATTTTCTTAATTCCAAGAAAATAAATGGTCATTTAATTGGTTTTCTTTTCTTCTCTACAGGGTGACACGTCAGGCCACTACAAGCATGCCCTGTATGCTCTCATAGGCGAAGAGAGATCCTCATAAGATCGCGTTCAATTAAGTGTTCTCATTGTTTCTCATGTTCCATCGTGACAAAGCTGGCAGAGCTACAAATTTTTTTTTTCAACTGTCTGTGTAATTAACTGTGGGCTGGTGTTATTGAGGGGAGCAAGATGCACCATTTTTATACCGCGTCTTGCCTCTCCATGAAAAAGCCTCAATAAAGACGTTTGCGCGCATTTGCATGAGATATGATTTTGTGATGCCGCCGAAGACGCTGTGTCTCGATTTGGTTGTGAATCAACGAAGGTGATTGTTTGGTGATCTCTCGGCTACAGAAATCATCCCGCACACACATACACCGCCTCTCGACTACCTGGTGAAGGTATTTCATCATGGCTCTTTGGCATGGGGACTTTAGTGTGGTGGATAAACAACCTGTTGAACCGGTTCCCAACACAGAGATTACAGATTGTCTCTGCAATTTTTCAACACTTTTTCTCCAACCCACCCACGTGGAAAGTTTATTGGTTTCTCCTGGCGCCTTCACCTGAAAAAAAAATCTCCTCACAATTTTCCCGCCAAATTTCCCATCCATTCCCCGGCAGGTGATATTTTCGGCTCACATTTTGCCTGATCTTTTGATCTTTTTTTGTGTTTAATTTTCTGTGAATTTTCCAACACACCCTGTGGTAGGCGTTTCACTCTTTTTGAAATCTCATTGACTGAAAGACAAGAACAAGATGTGCTTGGGTTAGTTTTAGTAGTCGCAGCGCATTTACAGAAAAGCCTGAGTTCTGGAATTTCGATGAATCTGCCTCAGTTTGAGTTGAGCCGTTGCAGGAGTATCATCGCACTCGCCCAGAACGGAATTTTTTCACTTGCTCTTCCTGGGCCCCAACACCAGATCCCCATCAGGTCGAATTCGGTGATTGTGTAGTGGAAAGTGGCGGATTCAGTGAAAATCAGCCATTGAGGCGTGAGACAGTTGTGGAGGCGAGAGAGATTAAAAGACGCGCGACAGATCTCATAAGAGGGATCGCAAAGATGAGCAATTAAATTGGTGCAATTGGTGTGTGTTTCTTGCTGATAGAGAACTCCCCAAGCAGACAGAGTGTCATCTCAGTGAATCTGGGCAGATATGAGTGTGGGCCACAAAATGAGTTCAATGCTGATCTCACTCGTGATCCTCCTTATCATACGGCTCACCTTGGCCAGCCTCTCGGGCATCTACGTGGACAATGGCATTGATCAGACTGTGATGCACCGCGCCCTCACGCAGGACGACCAGCAGGAGGTGGAGCATGAAATTCTTGAGCTTCTGGGGCTTCCGGATCGCCCCAGGAGACGTCACATTCACCCCTCTCTCAGGTATTTATGCGACAGTTTTTTTTTCCTACGCATGCAAATTATGCCCTGCAGCTCGCAATTAATCTCTGCATATTAGTTGATTGAATTAGCCATATGCGTGCAAAAATTATTTTTTCAAGATCCCGCAGAATCAAAGTTCAGTCTCTGAGAATCTGAGTTGATAGAGCGCAATGGAAATTTATAGATAAGATTTTGTTGAAAATGCATTTCTTCGCTTCAATTGTTTATGTTTAACTCGCTTGAGAGAGAGAAAATTCGCAGAAATTTAATTTCACAGGAAATTGATAATGAATAAAATTCACGATAAAAGGTTTCTAAAATAGAGTTGTTTACTTCACAAATTTAACCCTTAAAGGATCAGGTTGCGGTCTTAAGAATCGTTTCATTTGTATTTTCAGTAATTTTTCAAGAAAGTTCTTGCAATCGATATGCAACATCTACGATTTATTAATCTTTATAGGCCTTTAATAGCTGTCGAGTCCTCTACGACAGATGTTTTTTTTTTAAATTGATAAATAATAAATAAAAATTTATTGTTAAAAATTGCTTTAGAATCTTAAAATATTGCCCAGAGCCTTGTACTCCTCAAAGCGTTAACTAAACTTAAAATAAACTTTTTTACGATTCCATTGAATATCTCAAAAGAATCTTTGCTTTATAGGTGAGAGCGGGGCTATTTTCACAAGCAGAGTTTTCTCATTAGTCTAACATAGACCAAACCTTTATCAGTTTGATCAGTTTAATGCTTTTAGTTATAATTCTAGATTCTAGAAGTATTTTTATAAAATCAACTGAAAAGCGTAATTTTTTGTTCTAAAACTAAACTGAACTAAAAAATGTTTTTAAATCATTTTCATTTCCATAAAAATTATACGCATAGGCTCATTGATGTTCAAAGCTTACAGTAAAATTATTATTTTATTGGTCCAATGCATTTATTTGACTCAGAAGCCGTTTGAAAAGCTGACTGATAAATAAGCCCCAAAAACAAATAAAATAGCCCCAGTCTGTAATTTTCCTCTCTAGGAAAAGTGAGGGATTTTCTTGTTTTGAACGACCAAGTTCTGATAGCCAAGATTCAATTAAAACTCGTGGCATACAAAGAATTTTCATCCGGGCTATCATTTTAGACTCAGATTTCAATATTCATTTTGTTTGTAACATAGCCCCGCTCTCCCCTATTAATTACAAGGCATTATACTTTAAACTCGCTATGATTTCTAGACTTCCTAAACGATTTTCTTAAGGAAAAGTCTTTTATGTTTGAAAAGACTTTTTTAAAACTATTAAGAAATAAAAGAAATAATTTATCTCCATTATAATCACTGCACCCATTAATTAATTCTTTAATCTACCCCCTCATCAACTCTTCCCCGAATTGGGGAGCCCAAAGAGTGAAAATTTAGCAATTAAATAGAACAGAAGGAAATATTCTGGGAATATTATGTGCATATGTGAGTGTCTTTTCTTCCCGAGAAGATGCCGTGGAAACAAACATTGAACGGTGATTTTCCAAAAGAAGCGCACCCGTTGTGAAGAAAATTGTTTATATTACATACTCACGCGCGTCTTGAGGCTGGAAATTCTAAACATGAAATAAATTCTCGTGTGAAATGTAAACATTGCGAGGCGCTTGAGCATTATCCCGAAGTGATCAATTAAACTTGACTTGATCTGGATGTATTCCCCATGTCTTTTTGCCAGAAAATCCGCACCGCAGTTTCTCATGGATGTCTACCGACGCCTCAGTGAGGAGGGTGAGCGCGGCAACTCGAGGACGGTGCGCAGTACAGATGAATTCGACAATCTCATCACAGATCAGGATCAAATGGCTATTGACCAGAGCGACATAATCATGACATTCTTGAACAAGAGTGAGTCTCTAATATGGCATTCCAATTCAGCTTATGGGGAGAATTTTTCTTTTGCCCTTTCTTGTCTCCAAGCGCCGGCGCTATGTGTGTGTGTGCGGGAGGTCAAGAATTTTTACCTGTGATGCTCTTCTTCTCGGAAGAGCAGCCCATACGAAAGGCAAGACATGAGAGAGAACCTAATTGATAATAATGATGCTTCTATTTCAAGACCACCACGTCTCGGAGGTGCGTCATGAGCGCGGCCGACGGCTGTGGTTCGATGTATCTGAGGTGGCCCGAGACTCAATCCTCATGATGGCGGAATTGAGGATCTACCAGAAGCCGGGCAAGTGGAAGGGCACCAGCAAGACCTTCACCATCACCGTGCACACCATCATTCGGCTGAATGGTCAGAAGGAGCTGAGAGTGCTCTCGTCGGTTAACACCACGGCGGACTACTTCGGCTGGCTCGAGATGAACGTCACAGAAGGACTGGCTCTCTGGACGGCGGATCCCGCTCAGAATAAGGGTCTCTACATCAGTGCCCACTCAACTGATCGACCCGATCATGAGGTCAAACTGGAGGATATTGGTCTGGTGAACACGAAGGGCGATGATGAGTATCAACCATTTATGGTGGGATTCTTCAAGGGACAGGAAATCATCCAGCCCATTCGTCATGGGAGACGTATCAAGAGGAGTCCTTCAAAGAAGAGTCATAGGAGGAAGAGCGAGAATAGACATCCTCTGATGGATTCAAGGCCCAATTATGACCACAAGAGTTGCCAAATTCAAACTCTGTACGTCAGCTTCAAGGATCTGCAGTGGCAGGTGGGAAAAATGTTTAAGAAAATATTTAGTTCCTTATTTTAGCATCTACTATTTTTAGTAGTAATTTCTGAATCACAGAATTTTTTGAAAGCATCCAAGGAAGAACAGGAGCTTTAAAAAGTTCTTCCAGAACTTTAGAATTTTTATTAAAGAGCTTTTAGAAAATTATTCATATTTAGAAAGCTTTACAAACTTGTATTAGAAAGCTTTCTTAGACATCTTTAGCAACTTTTGCCAAAAAGCTTTAGAAACCTTTTAAGAAGCTTTGGAAACCTTGAAAAGATTTAGAAAGCTTTCTTAGACACCTTTAGCAACCTTCGCCAAACAGCTTTAGAAGCTTTTTAGAAAACTTTTTTAAAAAGCTTTAGAAAGCTTTACAAAGCTTCATTGAAAAGCTTTAGAAACCTTTTGGAAAGCTTTGAAAACCTTGGAAAGATTTAGAAAACTTTTTTAGATTTTTTAGAAATCTTTCTAGTGACACTTTTCTTAGACAGCTTTAGAAGTCTTTCTTAGAAAGCTCTCTTAGAAACCTCAGAAAGCTTTAAAAACCTTTCCTAGAAAACATTTTTAGAAATCTTTTTTAAAAAGCTTTTTTTAGAAAGTGTTCTTATTAAGCTTTTATATTGAACGCTTTAGAAAGCTTTCTCAGAAAGCTCTAGACAGCTTCCGGGGAAAGTTTTATAATACTTTGGAAAATATAATTGATAGGTTGGAAGCTCATCAAAGCTTGGAGGGCTTTTTTACAAAATGTGGAAGTTCTGGAAGTGCTGGACGCCTTTTTGAACATAATATCTCCCCCTTGATTTATCCATAATTCTGTAACTTTCTAGGATTGGATTATCGCTCCTGAAGGCTACGGTGCTTTCTACTGTAGTGGCGAGTGCAATTTCCCGCTCAACGCTCACATGAATGCGACGAATCATGCTATTGTACAAACCCTGGTTCATCTCTTGTATCCCACGAAGGTAAGTTTATTTGTGAACCTATTCCAAATGAAAAAAAAACATTAACACAATTCCCCCTCGCCCCCAAACAGGTGCCAAAACCCTGCTGTGCTCCAACGAAATTGAGCCCGATCTCTGTGCTCTATTTCCTGGATGAGTCGAATGTGAATCTCAAGAAATACAAAAATATGGTGGTGAAGAGCTGTGGATGTCACTAGGAAGGAGGAAGAGTTTGTCTCTTGAACTGGCAAAATTTATATTAGACAATACTGACGTAAGTTTAATTCTGTAAATACAGTAACTTTAATATGGACATGTTTGTCAACCAATTCGGAGGCTCATGACTTTCAGGAGAGGTGATGAGATGTTGGGGAACTGGACGAAGGGTTCATACCTTCCCAAATCCTCATAGGAGACCACAAAGTCATCCACAAATCCTGCTTTTTTCGCTATTGCTTGAGATATTGAACTGGTGAATTGGGTGGTGGTGAGGCGGAAGCCCAGAGCATGTCCCAAAGGCACTCGAGCTCTCAGGATCTGCTCACCAATGCCCATTCCTCGGAATTTAGGGAAGACAAACAATCCCCAAGCATTTATATACTTGTCCACCAAATATCTCTCAAAGATTGCAGCTTTCTTCATTACAAATTCCGCTGAAATCTGTAGCTCCAGAATAGAAGCATCCTAAGAAGAAAATATGATAAGGAAGGGCTTATCTTAGGATCCTAAATAAATTTTCTCACCGTTCCTTCGGGAAGTTGAATCTTCTCATCATTCTCAGTCACCGGTTCCAAAACATTAATTCCACAGATTTCATCTGATCCTTCCCTGACACAGATTAAAGACATCTTATTCTCAATCATCTTCCGATAGTAGATCCTTGCCAGGTTGAGAGAATCGGGATCTTTGGAGATTTCTATAAGAAAAAATTCCCCAAAGAATTTCAACACATTTGAAATTAATTGTGAGTCACATTATAATACCTTTAGATTTACACATTGCTTCCTCGCTGAGAAAATGCTCAATCATAATGTCTTCCGCCTCGTCGAAGCGCTCTTCTGGCAAATCCTTCACCTCGAACTTCCATAATTCCCCCGTGGTGGGATGTTTGGCATCAAAGGTTGCCCAAATGCTGGGGAACTCTATATCAGATGGACGAGTCCAATCGTTGGACATTTTCCACGGGCTCTTTCTTACACGATTAATTCGACACTGACGACAAATTTGCAAGTCTTCTTGGGAGCACCACGGAATTTAATTTATGTTCTGATCTGCGCATACGCGAGAAGCACAATGCGAAAATGACGAGGTTTATCAATCGAGAGAGAAATGACCATCACTTTGGATTCATCAACACAGCGAATTGATAAGGACAGAGTTTATTTATCGACCCAGACATTTCTAATTTCGTCATTGTTTTTACATTATGATTTTTTTGACTTGGGAACCCCCTTCCTGCGATATCAGACGGTGTTATGTGTATATAGGCGTGAGTTATGTAATAGATATGCTTGACAACAGTGAGTGCGTAATTGAGGAGTGTCTTAATGAGACACCAAGAATAATTGAAAAATTGCTTCAATTAATGCTTTCCATGAAAGAATTCTATGTTTTCGCACAATCATCCAGACGATAGCTCATATATTTAAAATGTGTAGATGTAGAAGCAATATTCGGGAATTCAACGTATGGCTCATATTTTGCCAGATCTTCAAAAAGTACTGAATAATCCTCCACAAATCCAACCTTAGAAGCAACTCTTTGCACAGCAAAACCCGCAAACGTTGATCCAGTTACTTTGAATCCTAAAGCTTTTCCTATGACAATTCTTCCTCTGAGAATCTCTGTGGCCAGGCCGAGTCCGCGGTATTTCGGAAGAACCAGAAGAGCACAAGAACTTAGGAATTTATCCACTTTATATCGGTTGTAAATATCAGCCTTGGCCGTAACGAAACTTACGGCCTTAATAATTTCTCGCTGTTTCTGGCCTAAAGATCCAACGCTCTTCTGAACATCCCTCTCGGATACACCCAATAAATTGAAGCCACAAATCTCATCAGAACCTTCCTTGAAACACACAATAGACAGTTTTTCTTCAAGTGTCTTTCTCCAAATTGAATCTCCAACTATATCATCATTGATACGATCTTTAACGAAAATTATTTATTAAATTATTTAATTGTGGGAATATTATGCAAGAAATAATATTATACCTTTGGATTTACACATGGCTTCGTCTCGAATATAAATTGTTTTCATGATTTCAACTACATCATCAAAACGATCATCAGGTAAGTCCTGAACTCGATACTTAACAATCTTTTCAGTATCGGGATCTTTAGCTTCAAAAGTCCACCAAATTTGAGGAAACATTTCACTTTTTGGTCTCTTCCAAGCCATACTTAAGTATATTACATGTAATCTCACTGGCAGACTCTCGGTTACTGAATTTTATCCACCTTTATTTACTCTATGTGATAACCCACGATACGTCCTCAATCCGCGGATAGTAAAACACCGTGATATACTCCGTGACACGTACTTTATTCGTGGCGCCCGGTAGCCATGATATAACCTTGCCCAGCTGGCACTACCTACATACATTACTGGTACTCAGTGCTGTATCACAACACTGGTCACCACACTCTATCTAGCTAGAGCTTCATTTTACACTTATGTAATCCACTATGAAAGTTGAAACTTTCGAAAATAATGTTTACGTTGCTCTTTCCACAAACACTATAAGGTAAACGCAGTGCGTACCGACAGTGAAGCTCGTACCGACACATACATAGATTCGCTAAGAAAATAATACATTTGTCGGTACGAGCTTCACTGTCGGTACGTACTGCGTTTACCTTACTCATCAAAAATTTAAGTGACGTATGTATCTATGTTACATGTAAAGAATTGCATGTATATACCTAATAGCTGCCCCTATAATTCTAGTTGAGGCAAAGCATATTATCACTTAAAAAAGGCTTGAAAGAGACTCAGGCTTACATCATACAACGACTTATAGAGATAAGATTTTAGCAGGAGACAATCAGGCCTCTAAATTGGGCTGTAATTTCTTCCAAAATTTAATTATCTTTTTATGATGTAAGTGTAGAATATTAAATGTTGTAGCTAATTTTTATACCTTACAAAATAATTAAAACCATAAAAGAAACACATTATGAAAAAAATGACAGTCAGTTGTTAAAGAGCTTTTTATTTCAGAAGACTAAAAACTGTGAGATAATTTTATGAATTAAGAACAATCCGAAAAACTGCAACTGTTCAGTTGGAGATAAATATTTCATGATTAAACCATAACGATTAATCTTTAAGACGATAACTCATATATTTCAAATACTGTGTAGAAATGTTTGGAAACTTGACGAATGGCTCATTCTTTGCCAGATCCTCATACAGTACTGAGAAATCTTCCTCAAATCCAGCCTTGGCAGCTGCTTTCTGCGCTTCTAAGCCTGTGAACACTCCCCCTGTTAACTTGAAACCTAAAGCTTTTCCAAGAGTAATACTGCTCCTGAGAATCTCTGTGGACAAGCCAAGTCCACGATATTTCGGGTCAACCAGAAGACAATTACAACTTAGGATTTTATCCACTTCATATCGGTTATAAATATCAGCCTTGACCGCAATGAATCTTGCAACCTTAACAATTTCCCGATGTTTCTGACTTATTCGTTCATTATCACCTCTCTGGGTATCCTTCACAGACACTCCCAATAAGTTGAAGCCACAAATCTCTTCAGAACTTTCTTTGAAACACACAACAGATAGTTTTTCTTCAAGCCTCTTTTTCCAGTGATCCTCTCCAATTTTAATATCATCATTGATACGATCTGTAATGAAATTTCAATATTAAATAATTTTATTGTGGGCACATTAATACCCAAAAAAATACCTTTGGATTTGCTCATGGCTTCGTCTCGAATAAAAACGGTTTGTATTAGTTGAATTACATCATCAAAACGATCATAGGGTAAGTCCTGAACTCGATACTTAACAATTTTATCACTATCAGGATCCCACGCTTCAAAAGTCCCCCAAACATGAGGAGAAAGCACAGTGTCTGGTCTCTTCGAAGTCATACTTGATTATAACGAGTAATCTCACAGATGAGAATAGGTATCTCGTTAACTGCATTTTATACAGCTTAATGAGTACTTAAACTTCACTTTATTACAGCTTAAATCATTATATTATTTGTTTTTAAAAAGAAAATCACAATGTTCATGACATAAAATATCGTAACACTAATTCAAAGTTAAAGGGATGTAACTACATACGAATATGCTTGTTTGGCAGTCGAGCGCAATAGACGCGTCTCAGTGCGCTCCGTGTAGATCATTGTTTTTTGTATTATTGGTGCCTGTTTTCGTGTGAAAATTTGTATAGGCAGTGACCTAAAGCTGTTTTCCACCACGTGGCAGTGCATTGGACTCTTTTCGAATAGTGTCCGTGGCCAAAAACGCGAAAAACCTCCAGTGTGCAGAGAAAATTCTGCGGAGGAGAGAGAGTGAGAGAGAGAAAAGTGCTGTGGCTGCAGGGAGGACAACACTTCTCCCAATTCAACTGGCTCTGCAGCGGGACTTCTCATCACTGGCAGCAGATTTCTCTCTTCGGGGGACAGCGTGGGACAGAGAAGGATGGACACAGTTGTCGGGGGACGATATGAAAACATTTTTCTCAATTGCGCATGTCTTACTTAAAAGACAATGGAGATCAGTTGCGAACTGCCTCAGGTGAGTGCCAATCCTCATCCTGTAGCTGT
Organism: Phlebotomus perniciosus; assembly: GCA_918844115.2. NCBI lineage: Eukaryota > Metazoa > Arthropoda > Insecta > Diptera > Psychodidae > Phlebotomus > Phlebotomus perniciosus. The sequence continues at coordinate 8,348 of CAKKOB020001060.1, read as the reverse complement.
GGAAATTTTGGGAACAATTCTCAGCGCTCCACAGAAGTGTGTAGTGGAAAAATACCATCGCGCCGTGGAGGAGAATCACCCAATTCCACACAGGAGAGGATTTCACCAACAGGCAAAAAGTTCTCAAAAGCAACAAATACCGTAAGTACATCAATGAATCAAATCTCTCTTGTCCAGGGGAATATGCACCGATCGAGAGAGGCAATGGCAATAATGAGCCAAAAAATCTCTTCGGTTGGAAATTGCATCGCTCTTTTACAAGAACCTTGGACTTTCAAAGGGAGAGCAAAAGGCATTGATAGAATAAATGGGAAGATTTTTGAAAGCAATTGTGAGGAGCGAGTGAGAGCGTGTGTTTTTGTTTCGAAAAATATCCACGCATGTTTTCTTCCTCAATTTAGTGGTAGAGACATCGCAGCAGTAGAAATGGAATTGCAATCGGACAGAGGAAAACTACGAATTATTGTAGCCTCTGTCTACTGTCCATACGACTCTGTAGATCTGCCACCCTCACAAGAATTTAAACAGCTAATAGAGCATTGCGAAGCCAATGGAATAGAGCTTCTCGTTGGTGCGGACGCAAATGCTCACAACATTGTTTGGGGCAGCAGCGATACGAATCAACGAGGAAATAGCCTATTAGACTATATTGGCAAACATAACCTCGCCATCCTCAATAACGGTAATAAACCTACTTTTGAAAACAAAATTAGGAAGGAGGTTATTGACATATCTCTTTGTTCGTTTGGGGTTCTAGCTTACATAACGGACTGGAAGGTGTCAGACGATATATCTCTATCTGATCACAAGTGGATTTTATTCACTCTAAATTCAATCAATCTAAAAGAAAACACATTTAGAAACCCTAGGAAAACAGATTGGAGAAAATACAACCATTTTCTCGAAGATCAATTTGCCCAGGTGAATGGATGTGAAATAAATACAGTAAAAGATATTGACACAAGGGTCGATCAACTTACTAAGATTCTGAGAACTTCCTTTGAAAACTCATGCCCTCTGTCAACCACCAAGGCTTCCAAGCCACCTTGGTGGAATGACAGACTGGTATTCCTAAGAAGGAAGGTCAGAAACATACAGAGTCTTGCTAAGAAAATTGATCTTCCCGAAGCGTACGATATGTATAAAGAAGCACAAAGACTATACAAATCTGCGATTAGGAGATCGAAAAGTGACTCTATGAGAAGATACTGCGAAGGCATTCAGTCTGTAAGGGAAACCGCTAGATTGAAAAAAGTCTTTGCAGACAAACCATCTGATAGCTTCGGAATCCTGAAGAAGGAAGATGGATCGTTTTGTAAAAATATAAGTGAATCAGCGGAATTTCTACTGAAAACACATTTTTCTGGCTGTGAACTGGGAAATTCAGATGATGATGAGGCTCTGTACTCGACAACATCTGCTCATAAAATCACAGCCAGCAATATTGTAACCAGGAAAAGAATCATTCGGGCAATAGGCATTTTGAAACCCTATAAATCTGCCGGTATTGATGGAATTTTTCCTGCGCTCCTAAGCAAAACAACAACACTTGCAAATGAAAAATTATGTACCTGGCTTGAGGAGATATTTGTGGCATGCCTCTCTTTCGGTTATATCCCGAAGATTTGGAGGACTGCCAAAGTAGTCTTCATACCCAAGCCAGGCAAACCGAGTTATGACAATTGCAAGTCTTTCAGACCAATTAGCCTCACCTCTTTCCTTCTAAAAACGTTGGAGAGAGTCTGTGAGAGCTATCTGAAGGAAGGGCCAATGCACAAAAACCCCTTAAATGATTATCAACATGCATACAGACCAGGAAGATCTGTAGAGAGCGCTCTGCATCTGGTTGTGTCTAAGATAGAAAAATCTATGTCTTTCGGTGAACTATCACTTGGTGCCTTCCTCGATATTGAGGGGGCCTTCGATAGAATCGGACACAAGACAATAGATAATGCAATGATAAAAAAACAGGTACCTGAAACACTGAGAATTTGGATAAAAAGTCTTCTGGCATACAGGAATGTTCAAGTCACTGTGGGGGAAAATACCTTAAGTGCCAAAGTGTACCGAGGTTGCCCTCAAGGAGGTGTTCTATCTCCTTTATTGTGGAGCATGTCTGTAGAAGATCTGCTGGAGACGTTAAACGATAACAAACTGTCTGCGGTAGGCTATGCTGATGATATTGCCATTATATTATCAGGCATCGATTACGGTACCATCTGTGATCGCATGCAGACCGCATTCAAGTACATGGAGAACTGGTGCATTCAAAATGGTTTGAGTGTTAATCCAGAAAAGACCAACCTTGTACTTTTCACAAAGAAGAAGAAAGTAGACACAAGACGCCTTCCCAAATTATTTGACGTCAGTATTCCTATTAGGGAAGATGTCAAATATTTGGGTGTTGTCTTAGACAAAAAACTAATTTTCAAAAAACACCTTGACGAAAAATTAGAAAAAGCACTTCGTAGCTTTTGGCAGTGCAAAACGGTCATAGGAAAAACATGGGGGCTCTCACCAAAGATGGTGTATTTTATTTATACTGCCATGGTCAGGCCTCTTGTATCCTATGCTGCAATAGTATGGTGGCCAAGAGTACGCCTTAAATGTGCAATTGATGCTCTCACCAGACTGCAGAGACACGCGTGTCTATCAATCTGTGGCGCACTTCGAACTACGCCAACAGCTGCAATGGAAATGCTTTTGGGTATTCCTCCACTTCACATTCATATTGAAATGGAGGCCTCAAAAACTGCATTAAGACTCAATGATTTAAACCTATGGAGAATAAGAGGACAGGCCGTCGGTCACAGTGTAATTTTAAATGACGCTGTGAAAAAATCTCCCATCCTGGGGATGCCCTGTGACAACTCTTATCCAGAAGAAATGAGAGATATCACCAATCTTGACACATGTCTGGACATGGAGGTTGCTGATTTCTACAAACTCTCAAAATTCTTAATTAATAGCGACTACAAACTATTTACTGACGGTTCAGTGCAAAGTAATAGAAGCGGTGGAGGCTTTACTTGCATTGAAAGGCAGTGGGAAGAATTCTTTCCGTTAGGTAGACACACTAATATTCTTATGGCAGAAGTTTTCTCCATCCAAGCCGCCCTAAGACGTGTGATAGAAGAAAATCCGCATAATAAAAAGATCACTATCATTTCAGATAGTAGAAATGCTATCACGCAAATTTCAGAAAACTGCACAAGATCCAAGCTTATCAAAGAGACCAGGGATGTGCTCCAAAGACTGACAGAAGACAACAAAGTTCTTCTTCTTTGGACGCCTGGTCACTCAGATAACTTGGGCAACGACATCGCAGATAGACTTGCGAGAAAAGGTTCAGGTACTTCCTTTTTAGGCCCTGAACCGGCCGTCGGAATCTGCATTGATGATCGGAAAAAATTTGTCAAGGAACTAACGAAGAAATTGCATGCTGGTCACTGGAAATCCATGCCAGGTTGCAATTTCTCCAAGAAAATGATTAAAAACACTATTGATGAACACCAAGAATTTCTGCTAAACCTTAAACGCTCTGATTTGAGAGTTTTGGTGGGTCTTCTTACGGGGCATTGGCTGAATTCCCACCTCTACAAGATAAAAGCAGTTGATACTGCGGTCTGTAGGAAATGTGGAGCAGAGGAAGAGACAGTAGAGCATTATCTTTGTGACTGTCCTCTCCTCGCCATGCAACGTAGGGAGACTTTTGGAAAAGACAAGCTAACTATCGAGGAGTTGAGAAATATTCATCCGCGAATCTTTCTAAACTTCTCAAAAATAACAAATATGTAAATAACATCGATAAAGCATTTATTGCAATAGGAGACACAATGGGCTTTCCAGCCTAGTCGGTCTCCGCAATTAATGCTGTCGTACCCTTCGTATCTATCTAATCTATCTATCTAACTATTATTATAATATATCTATGACATAATTTGTTTTTCTCATCCTAAGCTCAAAATAGAGAAAACAGAAGCATGATCCTCTTGTTTACAGGATTTTTTTATGTGAAGTTCGCAAAATTTATGTAAGTATTGAGTAAACATAAGCATTGAGCACTATACTCTATTGATACTACCACAACACCAATTCGGTCGACAGATTATAATAATTAAAAGCTATTGACTCGCATTTTTCGTGGAAGATCCAGATTTCTATTCAAAATCAGTTTCTTCTTTATTACTGAAGAATCTATCAAAAGAAATATCCGGAAAATCTTAATAGAAAATGCTGTTAGTCGAATAAGGAGCTTTCTCAGAACTTAAAATCTTCTCATTCGACTGAACGACATCTTCTATCCTTACATTGAGTTTTTCTGGAATTTTTTTTAAGATATTCTTTTTTAGTAATGCAAACTGGATTAAGTGGAAATTTGATGAATTTCCATTAGAAAATGTGATTAAAGAACATTTAAACGTAATAACCTGTTATTAGACTAGTGCCGTGTGACTGCACCATTATGCTACTAACACACAGTTGTATTATTTTTTTTTGTCTTAATTTTTATCAGGGCAGTAAATTGAAATAAGTCCCTATTAGGCACTGAGATCTCAAACAACTTACAGATTTTGAAATTAAATATTGGTTAACAAAATGTATTGCTTCATAATCTAGCATAAAACAAATCCGGATCTTACCCTAATATATATTATTAACCGACACCTTTAGTGGATAAATTGAGTAGATATAGTTAAGCGATTTCATTCCACTTAATATTTTAGTCCTATTTGAAATGGCTGAAATGGGATGTCGGATGTAAATTTGCCTCATGATGGATTACTTCCTATGGTTTTGTCCTAAAAGCCACCGTGTCCGATAAATTCATTTGCCACCCCACCTGTTCCCCATTCTCAAGATCTTCAGCCTATGCCGAATCCTCCAATTTAAAGTATTGCTGGCTATATCCGGAACAGGATATAAGTCAATTAATTCAGTTATACACGCTGGTAGTGGTTAAAATTCAAAGCGCCCTGTAATAGACGGAAATCAATTAGTGTCAATTAGAATGCCATACATATTCCCCAACAATTGGAATCGATATTCCCTTGGCATAGAAGTTTTCGGGGCTAAAATTTGATGGGTTTGCAAAGGATAACTGTCAAATCTATCAAAATGTTCCACCAATATTGCCTGCATGAACACAATTTTGAAATAAATAAACAATTCTGCAGTTTGAGGGTTTAGCTTTCTCACTCATGGCTGTTTTGTATATAACAAGCAACAAAAGGGAAAAACACAAGAACCTGATGAAACACACAATTTACTTTCATCCCAGTGAATGCTCATTCTTCAAGAACCCAACCAACAACGACAATTTAGATTAATTAAATGTCCAAAACATGCATTCACGATGGCACAAACTGAAGTAGTATGAATATTGTATAGTGTAAAAAAAGTTGTACATTTTTTACCAATGGTGCTCTAACTTTGGTAAGCGACAGCAAAATTTATGTGTATCGCCACATAGTTTTTCGCTTCCAATATGTACATATGTGCGATATATTGGCAAATGTGTATAGATGTAAAAAGAGAACATAAAATAGAGTTTCTGGGTGTGTTGTCACAGGGAAAAGTGTGAACAATTTGCAAAATAAATATTTTATACAAAAATTGCTTTTCATTGAAAATTAAAATTTTATGGATGCATTGCATTTACTGGGGAAATCTCAAAAAGAATCTGAGCGAGCAATTTGCCACTAATGGAAAACTAACGTAAAGCGTCTATCAGAAAAATTACTATAAGGCATACTTGAGTGCAAAACTGCAGTTATGAGTGGCGCAATAAATATTATTCACGTCACACGTTATGTGAGAGTTAATCATAATTAATTTCTCAAATGTAGGGTGTATATATGCAAATGTTTTACATTATGTGTTTTTGTGAAAATTCAGGAATTTTTTTAATACCTATCCTCTTTTTGCATCTTTTGAGTATTTATTTCTCTTATAATATGTATATAGGTATATTTTTTGTGCTGGGGCATCCTATATACAATTTCCTCAAACTTTAAGTTTTATATAGTAGTCTCACAAAGGGTGAGATATTATGGATAGAAATGATGTCCTACAATTAAATGGAAATAAGCTGGGATATGAGAATCCCAGCTAATAACGCGAGTGTCTTTAAAAATGGATGTGCTAAATATTGTCATAGCATACCATATTGTAAGGAAATCATTGTATAATACCTTCGAAACGAAAAGTCTCTTAAAATTTCTGGAAGGTTATTAGATATAGGTAGGTACCTATACTTCATTTTTTTTATCTTCAGAGTTCAAGAAAGTTCATGAAAGTTATACGAAATTTTCAAAATCTGACAATATCTTTTATTATTTAATTATTAGGTACAATAAATAATAATGATAATGAAATTATTTTAATATTCTTTTAATTATTTTAATTATTTTAATTATTCTAATATTCCCCATTGACTCTCATCAATGCTTGTGTACTGTAATTTTAATGCGCAAGATTACAAATGCATCTCTTGCATGTGGTGCACAGTGTAGCCCTATATATTGCCAAATCTAAATAATTGCACCTGCTCAGGTGCTCTTACAAAATCCTTGCTAGATATTCTGACATGATATTATTATGTGGAGACTCCTGAACAGACATGACACAATCCTAATAATACAGTAGAATTTTTAAGTTAAGACACTTGTCCTCTTTCATGGTTGTCATATCAATATCCCTATATCAAGTTGTTCTAAAATTAGTGTTTCATTTTCAAAGAGCATCTCTCAATAGAAAATCCCTTCTCTCAGAGTGATATTATTGACAGGTTAATTTTGTATTTGAGAGATGGTGAATGCGGTGAACATCTGAAATAGATGAAGAGGAAAGAATTTCATTATAATTAAACATTCTAACCCTAGGGCCATATTCACTGTTTCGGGGGTGGATAATTGCTATTCTCTTCTGAAAATCTCTGCGTGCACAATACAACCAATCCGAAATACCACTGGTCAACGGTCGAATAATTCAGATTCAATTGAGTGGAGATTATTCCTATTTGCTCCGCATGTGCATTCCCCAATCTATAAATCTACATGGGAAGCATTATTTCATATGCAGCTCATATATTCTGTTTGTTTTACCGATTAAACAATATCGAGATGTGTTCTGTGAACCACATGAAATCACCCTGACAGCTACATAGCTATGGGCTTTCTGCATAGTGCAGGGGAAAATTCGAATATATATTGATAGAGGGAACTTCACCTTGATCAGCCCTTTGTTACATTACATAACTATAAAATAAAATAAAAAAATTCAATCTTTTATCCACAATAAGCCATGAAAGCCCCAAAAAAGAACTCCTCTCTCCCACCCATACAGAAATGTGTTTTGAATATAATAAAGGGGTTGAATGTTAGTCGTTTGTTGATGGGGCAATTTGAGGGTTGCATTTCTCTTTCGTATTACGTCAATGCTATTTTTCGTAATGCCTCCGCCTGTTAAACCCTCTTTATCCTCCTCTCACCCTTTCTGTGTTTCACTTTTTTTTTACATACACACATAAAACATCATGATGGAGAAACCACAATTTCCCTAACATATTTTTATTCTTTTTGTGTGTCATTATTTTAAGTATGAAAAAGTCATCCCCCTACCTTTACTTTTTACTTCCTCTCTCTCTCTCATCTGAGCTATGCTATTTTGGGTGAGATTGCGGAGGTTGTATTTGTGTATGTGTTGCCTTTTCGATTCTTCAGTTGTAATGTTGAGAGTGGTTGCAATTGTATTTTGGCTCTCGCGTATGAAAATTTAAAGGGATTCCACCATATATATGAAAATTCTGTAAAATGAGAATTTATGCGTGTTTCCCATTCATACAATTATTTTGCGAAAAAGCCTCTCCCTTGTTTTCGGAGGCACGGCAGCAGAGCATACACAAGAACGTGTTTGTATTTATACAGGAATCACCCGGAATTATTAATTTTAATAGCACAGAAGTCAAATATTAAATTTTTCATCTTTATTCATCATGGAAATATAATAGAGGAGGAATTCTAGAGGGGAGAGTTGATTCCCTATATAAATTTATTTATGTTGTATATAATCTCTTGGTCTTTCCCCGGACCAAGAAATACTAATTGAATAAATTGCAAAATATTTTATTTTTGTGGAACAAAAAAAGCAAATGAAGCAATAAAGTCGTGATTAGTGGTTTCACTTTAATATTTATCCTGGGGGTCGATTCTGTAACTCTGGTGAACGCTTCACCGGTGAAACGCTCACTGACAGAGTTTCACTGAGCTTCATTCACAACTGCTAGAAAAGTGATTCTGTACAAGTGAGTGAATAAAACCAAAACATTCGCGAATAGGCCTTTACTA
>CAKKOB020001059.1:4652-28597 GCA_918844115.2 Phlebotomus perniciosus | reverse complement strand
TGTTCTCTTCCCAATCCAATAAAATAATATTTCTTTCTATTTAATCTGTTTTTCAAAATATCAAAAAAAATTACTGTCTCTTCATCGTGCTAAGAATAGCGCGAAACTTTGCACACCAACCCCTCTAAAACTCAAGGGCAAAAAAATCATCCACTGAGAGTAATTGGATGAAATCTCTCGAGAAATTCGCTGTCTCTTGTCGCACATGAATCAATAAATTTTCTAAATTTCCCAAGAAAAGCTCCCCATCTCTTTTTTTCTACGAAATGCGAGAAACTCTCCGTGAATTATTCACCGCGATTCTTATTAGAAAGTGAGCTTTCATTTGTCTCGTCCTAAGTAAATTTACCTGACTGAATTGGGCTGAGAAAAGGTTGGGTGGTTGGTTGCCTCGGGCTCAATTGATGGTGTAAATATTGGGGCAAGAGAGGAAGAGAGTCCGGCGTTAATTTCCCGTGGATGTGAGGGTCTCCGCAGTGAGTTGTTCCGCCAACTTCCTCAAAATAGCATCATCCGCAGAGGGGAAAGCTATCGATCGAACAACTTTCCACCGAGCTGATATATCAGCTGCCGAAGTCCAGTGCCACACGATGTCTGGTGAAGTTCACACGTTTGAGGGTTACTCAGTGTCACAGTGAAAGTCACCGTGAGAGCTTTCTCTATGGTCCTGCTTGACTTCTAGAGAGCTTTTTCTTCCCTGCGTGCGGGGGCGGACAAATGGAACAAATCATTAGATATATAGTTTGGAGTGATTTCGCGTGAGTAGAAAACGTTAGTAGACCAAATGCAAGAGGAGGACCTTGTGGGAGAAAAATCCCGCATAGCAGCCAAATGTGTTGGAATATGTGTGATAAACTGTACAAACAAGAATTCTGTGGTGGCAGCTGAGGAACAAAGTGCAATGATTAACGGAGTTTATTGAGTGATTTTGCCTGTGAAAAAGTATATAACTTTTAGCATTTATTTATTTAGACCAAATAGTTTGCATTTCGCCATCGCAGGGTCCACTTTATTTAGATTATGATCATTTCGCCTGTGCTTCACCCAGTGATTCGGTTTTGTTAGTTCGCTTATCATTTATCATTTTCCCGCGGGGCAAGCAAAAAAAAATATATTCACCATGCCGAATAGCTTAGGACTACCAGAAACATCCCGATCTCGCATCGCCTTCGTAAGAGTTCCTCCGGAATCCGATGATTCTTCCCATAACAGCCATGATTCACCGTGAGTTGCTCATCGAACTTTTGAGTGTTGTTTGGTTGCCACCATGTGCTTGTTTTTCGTTTTCGTTATTGTCAAATTGTGCCACCAATTATCGTAATTAAATGGTATGTAGTTATAATTTGTTCCATACAATTAATGGTGCGTAAAAATTCAAACACTATATGGACACAAATAATTCACACCACGTTAAATTTTTTCTCAGAATCAATTGGAAAATGCGTCACTTTTTTTCTAAAAGGTTATAATTTGAATTGAAAATTATTAATTTAGAGTTCTTTACAATTCTCAATTAATTTCATGAATCTCTCACGGTTTTTTTTTTCGTAATTTCTAATTATCACTTTTATTAACCTTCTCCCGGACTTATTTGTGGCTCATAAAAAAATCTTTTGAAAGTTTTCATGTGTTTAAATGGTTGAAATCAAGGAATTTTCTTTTACATCACAACACTGTCTGCAAAATAATTATTGTCTTTGATCTTCAAATAATTTTCGCCAATTGAAAGTTGCTTCTCCAAGATCACACATTTTCGGTCGAGCAAATATGAAACTCAAGCAACTTATATCACCTTGTTTGTGATTTATTCAAGACGCTCCAAAGTGTCCCGTTCTTGGACAAATCAATTGAATACACACAGTGACTGAAAATAAACTTTGCTTGATGAAAAATTTAATATAGAGAAATCCAAATTATCAGGTGCTATGTGGAAATTTCCATAGATATAGAAAAAAAATGTGAAATAGGCAGAAATCGTGTGATTTTGGTGAAAGAGAGGTCATCAATTCAATTCAAACATCAACATTTCAATTTACTATTACCCAGCAGTCTAAACGACCTCAAATGGTTTTGATGATTCTTGGACGGTCTCTGGTAAATAAATTGGCAAATAAGTCGTGGTCAATTGGCATTTCTGCAATACATGGGGATATTATGTTTGTCCACCCACCTTTTCATGGGAAAAATATACAGCTAGGGAAATTGATTGTTTGCGTCCAGCGATATGAAATCATCCTAAAATTGCACCATAAACACACCCGCATGTGGAGGAGGAAACTATTGTTAACCTCTGACACGAGTGAGTCATTTACTAAAGCTCCTCAAGGTCTAGGTTAAATTTTTATGAACAGTGAAGTGGATTAAAATGCAAACAACTTCTTGTTGGGGGAGACGTGCAAAAATCCATTGCGCAATATATGAGTTCTTTTGCAAGAAAACAAGACGAAGCAAAAATTTCTCTTCTAATGCAACAGACACGCGTTGTATTGATGTTTCAATTAATTTAATTACAACTGTCGCTGAAGAAACAATAACAGAATGTTAAGCAAATTGTTTGCAGCTGCCCAGAAATGGCAGTTATAATTTCTTTTTTTTTCACGCTTTGTAAGACGAATAAAAGAATCCCCTTTGTGGGATAATTAATAATCATTTTACATGATGGAGTCACACATGATTTCTCAAATATAAGTTCAAGTGAGATCAATTTGGAAGGAAAATGAGAGGGATGTCTTAAGAAGAGCCAAATTACTTTGGACCATTTCTCAACACAATCATGTCCAATGAGGATGACATCACTCGAGACTTATTAATTTCATATTGTTACCAAGTAATTAAATCGTCTTGCAAGTTTCTCAATATCAATTGATAATTATTTTCATTTTTATAACTGTTGCTCGAGGATATGTATGTAGAAATATCCAGTAAATTGTCAATTATATTGCCATATCAACCAATGGAAAAAGCTCGTGCGAAAAGCTCACAATTAGTGTTGGATTTATCTGGAGATGTTTGTCCCCTCAAGAGCGTCTCCATGGAACATCGCATGTAAAAGCTATTCATTCCCGAAATAATTCCTTAGTATATTGCGAGCACATGACTTGGCTCCGCATGGTGCTCTTTTTGCACTAAAAATAGCGCCTCAGAGTCGGAAAAGTCTAATTGAATCGATCGTGAGGTGTTCCAGGAGGGTGTGAGTTGGTGTTTTATTAATTGATTAAATAGCTCACTGACTCGTCATCATCGTCACTAACATTGCGCACGTTATCACTTTGCGAGGAGGAGGAGGAGGAAAAAGAATCTGTCTTTCTCACCCTCTCAATCCGTCATGCTAAATCGATTTTTTCTCTCCAGAATTTATATTTTCTCCACCCTCAACATTGACCCTGTTTCATATTTTACGCCCCTTCAAAAAAGAAACCACTTCATATAAACCACCAAATTTTCTTTGGCCTCAAACACGCGTCAGAGGGGGTGGTATTTGAATTTTTCATAAAGCGCCTAGTCCAGTGAAAGACATGAAAATGTGAAACACTCAAAGGAAAATGAAATTTGGCCAATACTAATAATGCTTTGAACGATTGCGTGGAAAATTAAAAACTATTTCATTCACAAGTTTGACTTTTAGAGACACAATGGAAAATTACTAAATGACTTAGAGAGAGAAAAAGTCTTTAAACTTTAAAATAAGAAGACTATTGTAAGGAAAAAGTTTATTAGTCTCTCGCAAAAACCAGCAAAACAATTCGCTATAAAATTCGTCTCAAGTGTCGCAATTGCGAAATGGGGAAAGAAAGGCGTGAAATGCAAAATGTGGCAATTTTAACAATAAAATCTCCATTATTTTTCCTCTCAGTGAAATACCATCACACACAATTAACTTTCTAATAGTCTTATTGAACTCTTTTAACATTTTTATTGATCATTTTTTTGTGTGGATATCACAAGAATAAAGTCAACACTTTGAGAGCCACAGAACAAATATTTAATTACTTCTGATAATACCGATAAAAGGGGAAGAAATTGGAAATAGGCACTTGAAGAATAATTTATTGACAAATTGCGCTTTTCAACTATTTTTTTATTCTTTAAAATTTGCTCGTTTATTAAAGTAAAATCTAAAAGGTATTTAAATGCTCTTCGCTGCTGAGTTATTGACCAGTTGAGCCTCAAAATGTTGACATCCTTGGTCTATAATTACAAAATATCAAATGAAATAATTTATAATGGAATTGATAGAGTATTTTTAGCGAATCGTCGTGAATCTCCGGCAAAATTCTATATCTCCGAAATTGAATATTCATTTCAATTTACATTTTGCATTAGTGAGTAATTAACTTTTTACTCCTACTTCTGAGAAAAGTCATGATTCATATTTTCCAATTAAGATTCAACTCATTATTCATGACAATTATTGACTTGTAATTCGCTATAGAACTTTTAATATTTATCATTTTTATTATTATCAATTAGGCGATTTTAATTCGTCACATTTGTCTTTTATATCTCCGGTAGATGTACAGAAATTTATGGGGCTATTTTGATAAAGGTAATCCGAAAGCACTGCTTGATTGCTATTCAAACAGGGACTACGATTTTATCTTTAAAGAGACACTTTTTGTGATTAAGCAAAATAATTTCATTTTCGTTAGATTATTTAACAAAAAAAATATTCCCATTGGGTTTTATTTAATTAAAACAACCTCACACTCTCCGGCGGCTTATTTATTTGGCAATTTTAGTTCAGAAATTAACCATCCGGTTAATTTAGGGATTGTTGCCGAAAAAGATCCAGTGGAATCCGCTTAAATTAAAATTCTCAAATGAATTTCATTAAAATTCGTCGGTTTATATTCCCATGATAATGAGAAAGAGAGCGTGAGTTCTTTTTTTCTTCAATAACCTTGTAAACTGACCAAAACCTCATCGACGGGCTGAATCGCCTTGTTATCACTTTCCATGTATTTATTCTCAGGTTGCGTTTCCATAGAAATTGATATGTCGTTTTTTTGGGCTCTTCCGTGAAAAATTGATTGTCCACGTGAGGGGTCTGTTTTTTTCGTTTTTTTCTATCACCCTTCCCGCCCCTTTGAATCGCGCGCCATAATTTTGTAATGCGGAAAATGTGGAGGAAATTGTGATGGTCTCCATGAATAAAATCATAGTTATTTCTCTTTTTGAACTGGTCATCATAGTCTGAATAACCGGTTTATTGTTTGTCCCTGTATATTTTGCATTTTATTTTTGGTAATTAATTTTCCAGAAAGAACCGACTTTTTCTGTTCGCCTTTCAAAGTTTTTGTTACCAAAAGAACAAATTGTTATATTTATGGAATTTTGAATTTATAAAATCTCTCCTAGTTGAAATATAGTTTTCCATCCAATCCAGTAGAAAATCCATAAATCCAAGTTAATGTTCCTTACAATTACTCCTACAATGGAGTTTTGAATCTTGATATTTTCATAAAACTTGAATTACTAATGCAGATTGTCTGTATTCATCTCAAATGAGGTGTGATCTTGAATATGACAAGAATATTATTTCTTTAAAAGATTGTTAATCCAACTTAATTTCCGCCTTACATAAATCTACTGATCCTAATCTTATAAACTTTAATCACGATTTTGTATTAACTAATTGAATTCAACGTGAGCACTCTGCAAAATCATACACCTTCACATCCCACTTAATTTACCAAAACAAGTCTGATTTGGGGTACCTTTTATTCCTTTCTCTCAATCACGCTCATCCACAATGGCGTGTGGGGAAAAATCCATTCAATAGTATTGAACATTGTGTGTATACGATCATACGATCATTGTGATCGTTAAGGTTTTCCTGTACTTGAAATCATCCAGTTGTCTTCTTGTTTATCTCCACTCTTGGAAAAATATCTAATAAATTTTTGCTACTCGTTGCCTCATTAAGTTCTGTTGATGTTTCAATTAGATTTTTTCTTTCATTCAATTTTGTAGTAAAAGAAAAATAGCCACTGAAAAGTGCTAATGATTTTTTTCCTCTTGAATCATTTTATTTTAGGAAGTTGCCAAAATCTTTCCATACAATAATTCTGCTTTGGCTTTTTAAAAAGATCCGTATAGGACATTGACCAATTGATCGTTAAATCGATCATTCACCTTCCTTGGCAAATCTTTTTTGTGTCGATCTCGAGTTCGCGATCAGCATTTTGGATAAAATCTGTGTCTAGGTTAGTGCTTCGCGGTGTTTTTTTTCCAAATCAACAATTAATATTTTATGCACAATTGTGATTGTTGATCGTTATGAGGTGCCTCAAAGAGGCGTAAATATTTGTGATGTGGCAGAAGATTTGATTGACATCAATGTTGATAAAGCGGCGAAAATTTTTTGAGAGCGATCGCAAGGCTCACCATCATCTCCGAAATCACCAATAACCGGTTGATTTATGACGCCCCGATTGGTGATCTTGCCCGGCAGATCGCGCAGCGCAGCGCGAAAATATAATAAAAGAAGAGATTTCTGCAAATGACCTTCCAGTGTCCATTCTTACCTCAATAGAGTGTGCTGGCCAGATCGTTGATCAGTGAGCTCCGTGAAACGTGGATCGCCCGTCGATCACTCTGCACATTTGTGTATATAGGTACTCTATGTAGGCGCCTCACTCTACATACTGTGTACATATAGTAAAGTCGTTATATAGAAATTCGCAGTTGGTTGGTTACATCGCCACCACATAGTCGACTAACATTCCGTGTCGAACTTCTGCTGCGAGCAGATCCCATTTCAATTAAAAATTTTCTGTGCTGCGGCAAAAGTTGTCTCTCGGTTGTTTGGGCCACATCGTCACAATTGTGCATTTAT
Source organism: Phlebotomus perniciosus (assembly GCA_918844115.2). Classification (NCBI taxonomy): domain Eukaryota; kingdom Metazoa; phylum Arthropoda; class Insecta; order Diptera; family Psychodidae; genus Phlebotomus; species Phlebotomus perniciosus. Next base: position 21,759 of record CAKKOB020001059.1, on the reverse strand, counting down.
TTCCGATTGAAGACACAGTGATTACGCCCCCGGATATTGAATTAAATTGAGAAATTTGTATACGAAAAAAAAACAGAAATGATAGCGCGATTTCGATGGAGAAAGAACGAGGAATAAGTAAAAATTGTGCAAATTAATTTCACGTCGGCTGTTTCGCCAATCGTCAATCAATTACTGTTCACTCGTGCAATTTTCTCTCAATTTTGTGAATTTTTTTTATCAAATTGGATTTATTTCATCCATTGTTCCCCTCATATTTGTTCCGCGTGTGAAAAGTGAAGATCGCGCGCCTCGCCAGTGACTTTCCTCCAAGTGATCAGTTGCAGCATCTGCAGAAAGTTGACAAGAGAGACTCAGTCGCGGAGAAATTCTTTGCAAATATGCACAAAATCTCCTGAAGACGATCATATTCGCCTCGTGAAGTGTTGAAGTGGTTTGGGCGAAAATGTGCCTCATCAGCTCTCCAATCTCCTCGTGAGTTTGGTTGTAGAGAGACTCCCAATCATAAGTAGTATTAATTTCTGATTAAAAATAACGTGATGAAGCATTGGGGGGTATAAAATATAAATTGAAGAAGAGAGAAAAACGAGCAGTGATTCACATTAATTGATTGGGGATCGATTAGAGTTGGTGTGGCAGTAATTGTTACTTTAAATACGGAAATGAGAATAATGGACGAAATTGTGCTCAAGTGCGTGAGATGCTAATAACATATAGAAGTGGATTTTATTATTCTCCTTCTATTCTGTCTCTCTCACTTTCATTTTTTTCCGCTATATTTCCCCTCTTATGATTTTCGATTTTTGCAAAAATATTTTCCATCACTTAGAATTACTCTGATGGCATATAGTTATTTACTTCATCCGCAGTGTTATGGGATTCTCTTTTTCCCCCAGTACATGATGTTTTTTCGACATGATCTCTGACCCTTCTTGATTATTTATAATTATCAAATGTAGGTTTCAAGTCACATCGCTCGTGAATGATTCAATATTTGCGTCCATGAGTGGCTTTTTATGTATCATGTTTTAATACCCGAAAAACCGAGAAAAAAACGCAATCACATGATATGTGGCGTGAAGAGAAATGCCCCAGGAAATTGATTATGTGCCTTCAATTGAGACTTTGCGATTTTTCCCCTATCCTTTTCTCCATTTCACGTGTCCATTAACATTTTCACAACTTCCTGGGGCGCGAGTGTGATGATGTGACTTTTTGGTGCGGTGTGTGTCATAAGATGTGTTGGAGAGAGCTTGGCTCAAAATAATATCTTTGTCTGAAGGTATATATGATGTCTTAAAATTAGAACTATACCACGCTTTTTGTCTCCAAGTGTAAAATTGTACCTAATCCACTCAGGAGGAATTTAGTTTCTCAATCACACCGCTCAACTGCTTCCTATTTCGTACAGGGGAAATTAATATGGAAATATGAGATCCAAATGTAACGCATAAAAAATTGTCCCAATTAATTTACTGACTCATTAGAATATTTTTGCAAAAAGTTAATCATTCGCGCTAGCATCATTAAATTCTGGGTGATCTTCGATGAAAAAAGGCGCCCCGAAATTACGTCTCTTGTTGTGAATCCCCATTATTTCTCATTTTGGTGTTATACAGAAAAATATGGCATTTTCCATTCAACAGTAGACAACAATGTCAGCTTGAACACTAGAAAAGTATTGACGATCACGGAGAGTTGATAGAGAGTTTTAAGGGGACAAAACTCGAATATTGACGCGGATAGATCCGTTCTATCAAAGTGGTGATCTTAAAAGTGGACTGAGGAATAACTTTGTGCTTCAATAATGAAGGTCAAGGCGGCGGGCAAAAGGATATTTCGCAGGAAAAAGAGTAAAAGAAACTCTGAAGATATTATAAAGCCAAAGTAAGTACTTTTATCTCTTAAAAAGCGATCCCTTTTCGCCCAAGATCGTCATTCATCATCCACAATTATTGTGTTCAGGCTTTGAAAAATTAACCACTCTCTTGCTCAACTAATTGTTTGCATAAACATTTCTCAATTGACTCTCATAAGTGATTCCTGGCATCTCGTCAATTGGAGTAACAAAATAAATTGTGCATGATCATGGGGTGTGATTACAGAGGGATCTTGAGTGTCATCCCTGATCATCACCCATCAACCATTTCACATAAATCACAATTGCTGGCAGTTGAAAATCCCACCCGAGATGGAGAGAAATCTCAATCGTCTTAATGCAAACTTTTATTCCTTCGCGCATTAATTAAACTCCGTCAATTGATTGATATGCTCACCCAGTGTGACTTTATTTGCAAATTCTTGTGCTCACCCATGTGCCATATGGAGAGGCGGAATGAAACGAGAAATATTGACAATCGCACAGAATGGAATTTACTGAACCTATTTGCATTTTTCAACGTGGATGACGTAAATTTACTAATTACTGGAAATTATAATCAGGAATGATTGAGTGGAACATTGAGTAAATGCTTGGTGTGTTCAATGAGAGGAAAAGTGAGGAAAATCATCTTATTAAGTGTACTCTTATTAAATCATTCTTTCAATTGCAAAGAGGCAATGCTAAACACGATAACTCTCGGATGTTTTCTTTAATAAGAGGAAAATGGTTTAATTTAAGAAATTGGAGCTTTGGAGGAAATGAGATTTTTTGTTAATAAATAGAAATTAAAATATTTATTTTGAATTAGAATTTCTGTTAGAAGTATCGGTTCTCATGTTGTTTATGTTTATATAGGGCTGTTGATAAGAAACCAAGGCTGTCAGCAACGATGCTGACAATCCACAGATAACGGATAGGCCGAGGTTTAGCTTGAGAAATTTGTCAAGCAAAACATTAAAGTTATACAAAAATCAATCTTTATAAAAAATGTAAAAAATGAAAGAATTATGAATATTAATGAGAGGGTATCTTGTTTTGTTTGGTGAGTGAGTCATACATATCACCGAAATGCGCTTTTTGTCGTCAAAAATATATATAATTTATTTCTTAAAACTTCTATCAGAAATTTTATTAAAACAAACAAGAAAACAAAACTACAATAAAAGTTTCCAGAACCAACATTCTTGGCTCTCTTAATCTTATAAGCTTACCAAATTAATTGCGACTCTCCAGGTTGGGAAATCCCACTTGCTGAAATAATTTCCTGGACATTTCCGAAATGAAGCGTGCTTGTTGGAAGATTCTCGAGCACATTTAGAGTATAACAATGGTAAGCATCACGTATAAATAAGATAAAATATAGAAACAGAAAAATCTAATACAAAACAATAACTGTTTCCTATGTGTTTTCCTACCTAATTTATGCAACATTGATGTTAAATAAATGAAGAGAACATCTACAGACACATCTGAGAGATATTCCATCTGTCCGTGGGAGAATTTTGCTGTTTTTGGCCCAGGAGAATCTCGAACTAATTCATCAGAATCCACCTCAAGCAATTTATATATATAAAAGGGGGAACTAATTCTAATTTTATCTAAAAGTTTATTTATTGGAAACAAATCCTATAAATCATAACACTATTATAAGGGGAAAAAGTTGTCTTATTTTGCCTATTTGCCTCGCGTGGAATACAATATCTCGTGGAAACTTTTTCTCTCTTTGGCAGCCACTTGTGGGAATTTTATCCATTGTTTTAGCACGACTTTTGCATATGAAAGGTGTCGAAGGGAGGGAGGCAAAATAGAGACAATTAGCATCTATTTGCCGTTTTCTAAATGTTACCTTTTTTTCTCTCTCTCCTCTATATCAAACAAAAACCAGGATTTTCTATACCTCACAATCACCCAGTTTTTTTTTATTTCGCGGAAGATATGAGGGAAAACACTGAGAGAAAAAGTCACACGCAGAGATTTCAGTTTCCTTTGCGCGCGCGCGACTCGCAGAAAAAATTCATATGACTTGTCTGATGATGTCTGTGATGATTAGCAAAACGGGAACGACGATGCATCAAGTTCAACAACCTTGATCGCGATTCCAAATGAATAGCGTGTAGTCTTATATAAATAGTCAATATCTGTTGGTGGGATTCTTGTCGCCGATCGGTGCATCATGTTCGATGCACAATGCGCGGCAAAAAAAAACTTCACAAATTGTTGTCAATTGGGAAGGCGCGAAGAGTCACTTCTCTTAGCATTTGCACTCTCGCCAACAGGCTAAAACACTCAATGAATTGTGATTTTGTGTATATCACAACAAACACGCATTTCCATGCATGACTTCTTTTGACCATTGATATCACACTGTGAAAATTCGAGCAATTTACTCGAACATGCTTGGAGCACGCGCACGTCCGCAATTTTTTTGCCATCGTCAACAATTTGTCGGACAGTGGGATGACTAAATAAAATAAAAAAGAAGTTTTTCGCTATGTAATCAAATAATTATCTCCTCAGGAATGATCATTAAAGGCACTCTTGCTAGACAGATTAAAGCTTGTCGATTCGGCAAAAGCTCTAACATTGTGGAGAGCTTCAAACTTCCCCAAGATAAGTTCAATGAATTTTACACACACAAAAAAGCGCGAAGAATTGCTTGTATTCGTCTCTCTTAAATTAAGATAACTGAACTGTTTTTGAATTTTACCCACACTTTTCTCCCATAGTGCAATAAAATTTTCACTCAAACTACCTCCACCGTTATCTTAATCCTTCTACATCATATTTAATTCTTCGATAACAATCTCCTCCATCTCCCCAAAGACTTTAAGTAAGCACATCGAGGCATGATCGGAAAAAGCTCATCATGATTGAAAACAATTCATTCAACACGCATTGCTCTTTTCAACACTTTGGAATTTTCCCTGGAATTTATTCATGAATTTCTTTGAGAATTTCCCCAATAATTTTCTTTTTTTATACAGTGATGTGTGTTGGAAAATATCCACGGGAATTGCTTCTCAATTCAGCTTTGCAATCCAAATTGGCAAGACGCATTCTATTGCGTAGTTTGTGGAGAGGGAAAAAAGCTCCCAAACCTGTATTTTGTGCCACGATGATGGTATAAAATATGGCTTTAAATTAATCCTCAGCTATTTTTCTTGTTGACTCCAAACTCGGCACCAAAAACTTGGCTGGGGACGCTAAGACACAATGTCGGCATGCCGAGTCTCACATAGAGAATGAGTCAGGGTAGATGTTTATCTTGTCGAGGGGGACTCATAAAATGACTGAAAAAAGTGCAAAAATTCTCAAAACTGAATTTTAATTGGATAATTTTGTCTCTCATCCTGATTATACGGAGTTTTTTTTGGCTGGGAAAAAGAAGACGGTTGAGTATGCAAAACCCTTGTCCGGGTATACAGAATGCCAATATAATTTATGTTACCTAGAAACATAAGAATATAAGAAAACCGGTTCAAATACCGAATATCACCGGTTTGTAAAGAGCGGTTTTGAAGAGTAGATATAATAGGTATAAAAAAAGTTCTTTTTTTAAAGAATTAATCAATGAACTTTTTTATCCACTTTGTTATTTGATATTTAAATCTTCCTCAATTTGTAGTTTTTTTTTAATGACTGATGATCATTGACACCTGTCAGCCATAACCAGTTTCTGTTAAAATACAACAGAACTTTTTTCAAAAATTTTAAATTTGAAAACTTCCCTTTACAAAAACCTCTATCTCAGAGTTGAATGGCAAATAACAGTTAGGAAAAACTACTCTCTAACATTTCCCTATTGCCTGTATTTAATCAATTCAATATTGAATCGCATCCAATTCGGCCATTGAATTGTGAAATGATTTCAACAGAAATTTGTATGAGAATTTCCAAATGAATTGAATACGGGAAAAATCACAACTAGATATAGACACTTTAGTAATTCTCTATGCAAAAGCTCCACCAATCAATTGGCGGGAGTAATTTTCTCTACATTGAGAATTTTTCCCATAGAGAAAATTGAGCACTCTCGTGAGCTTGGGATATTACTGGTTTTACCACAATTTTCTTGCCTCTTTTAACAAAATGCTATGTTTTATCGTATATTGGTCCACATTCTTGCAATTTTTAATTACCAATAAGCTTGGTGTCAAGCTGGTTTTTCACGCGTGGTTTCCTTATTCCATCCATCGGTGGATGGAAGGGAGATTAAACACCTTCGGAGAACTCTGGCTAAGTCAACTTATGGGGCACTTTTTTTTGCATAACAAACTCGCCTGATACAGTAACATACATTTTTCGATATTGTGCCAAAGTGAAAAGCGATAAGATTGTTGGGGTCTCTCAATGAAAAAAAAACACTGAGAGTGAAGAAATGTGAGAAACTTCATTAATTTCTCTCTATCATAAATCTCGCGAGATTATTATGATTGTTGGCGTATTTAGCATGAAGAATTATGGAAATTTATTCTGCGCGAAAGATCACAATGAAGTGATACCGATGAATGGACACGGGAAATCATTCATAATTTTTTTCACTGCTTCACCTTCAGACCTTCGGAAAAGAGTTCGCGCCAAGTGAATTGTTTTCAATTGATCAAACCGATGATTCACAATCACCTGTTGCCGGCAATAATTTTTGCCTTTGTGGAGGAATACAAGAAAAACAACAAGTCCGCAGTAAAATCAGCAAAACATATGGCCAAATAATTTTCTTTTTTTTCCCACGTGCCGAATTTCTTCGTGAGCTTCATGATGAAATTTTCCAAATTGCGCGGAAATCACATTTAAATTTTCTCTTGTCGTCAATAAAAGACCAAAAATCCATTTTGCGTCTGGCTAAAAGTGTGGCTATTTCAGTGCGGTTCGAGAGGAAAAATCAATGGCATAGTCCCTCACGTCATGGGCAACGCAACAAATTCCATGACGTGACCACTTGCCGCGGATGCTCATAAAAGATTTCTTTTTTGATTTAGGGTGTTCGGTGCCAAAATCTTATCATCTGGTGAGGCGTGCTGAGCACACTCCTTCACATTTTGTCACTTTTATGTGGATACAAACAGGTGAGCTTAAGAGCTCGGAGTTTATAAGCACGTGATTACTGGACGAGGATTAAATTCATGTTCACATTTTCGATTTATCGTGATTTTTTTTCACTTGTCCCCTGACGTCGCATTATGACAAAATTCCATCTATTACGTGGGTGGAAATTCTTCCACACGAGTTCTTGCAATTGTGGAGACAATTAGATGGTGTGAAATTTTCGGAGAAATTCACGAAATATTACAGTGCTAGGGGGGAAATTTCAAAATTGATCTTGAGATTACATTTTCTAAATTAGAAGTAATATAATAAACTAGAATAAAGTATAATTCTATTAGAAATAGCAAAACCTTAAATAAAAATTAGAAAAATTTAAGAGAAAGATATATTTTGCAAAATTTTTGTTACTTTTTCTATGAAGAATAACTTTGCAATGTTGACAAAAAATTAAGAAACTTTGATTTTTATTTTTTTTAAAGTTATTTCACTTTACTTATCTCTTGTTAACTCTTCTTATTATTAGAGCCTATTAGAGCCCAAAATTTAAAAAAAAAATATAAAATTTCAAATTTTTTTGAAAATTTCCATCCTAATGTGACTGTTATGAGAAATATTTGAAATTGCGCATTGCTATCTCCTTCCCAGATACTATTCTCCGTCACTTTTCCTCAATGTCCGACAAGGGGGAGGTGGGGGGTGATAAGGGGAGTCCAGCCACATAATGAATTTGTCGCACGTTTTCATAGCATTTTTCCACACTCAAAGACATATATATATGATTGTTTCATCACATTTGGCTGACTCGGGCAGGCATTTAATGAAATTGCTAGAACATTTAACTCAATTGAATCAATTCAGTGACAAAAAAGAATATTCTCACACTTATTTATAACACATGGACATTGTGGAAGATAATCTTGGGGCAGTTGTGAGGAGAGATGACACATGATCTATCCACATACTCGAAGCAATTGTCTTTTCGCCTTATCTAAGATGAACTTCAATTGCTTCTGACATATTTATATGCCACTCTAGTTAGTCTCAGCTCCCTAACAGTTGTATGTTTTCAGAGACATGGGTGATGTTTAATAAAATTCTTTTTCCTCCAATTGAACCATTAGAGTTAGGCGACTGTTTATGTTTTGGCGTGACTGCGAGTATCTCACATGATAAGGGCCTTAAAGGGGTGGAAATTTTCCGCATGCAATAAATTAAGAAATCAAATTTATTTCACTCTAAGTATTTGGGTCTTTGTGGCAAATTAAAGTCTAACACAGATTGATTGAGAATCATTTCAAATTTTTTTTGAGAAAAACATCAGATTGATCATATGGTTTTAAGCCCTATGATCCCACTCCAGACTTCGGCTCTGACGAACCTAATGAAAAATTTCACAAAAAATTGTTCACTAAATGTAGCGTGAAATGGTAAAATGTGATATGTAGATGGTGATATACATTATATGTAATATGTTAAGTCATACACAGACATTGATGATAACACATCGTCCATTTGTACCTCTCTCAACATATACAAATTTGACTTGTGGATTTAGTATGAAGGAGAGATTTAAAAAGACTCAGTTCTGTCTTCAATTTTAGCGTGAGAGGTTCTTCAGCCTCTGCAGAGAAGATATCTATACCATAATTTTAGTCAAAATTTCTGCCCAAAATCAGATTATCGTGTTAAAGACTTAATTAACCTTTGGCGGCGCCCGGTGCAAAAAAGATTTTTTCGAAAAGTGGAATCGTTTCCGTCTTGGTGAAATATGATATCACGAACCGCTTCATTTCAAATGTGAAAATATCTGAAAAATTTGATTTCATTAGCATTTGATTGTGGATTATTTACGGAATCAACGTCGAGGGAGTGGAACAACAGATCGGGAATCACCTTCAAGTCCAAAAATAAAAAGAAAAAGATTGAGAGAGAGAATTATTTCGGTTAACATTTCACAAAATTTGACCATCGAATAGGCGGAAATAGCGTCTGCAAAAGGTTCTCTCGACGAGTGAAAGTTCTTTATGTGCGATGCTTTCCCACTAAAAACAGACTGGGATGTTTATTGCCTAAATGTGAGAATTCTGAGAGACGAAAATTGGGTTCAGACAGCAGACACTATCCGAAAATATTGATAGCCGCACATCTCTCTTCACAAATAATTCTGTATCTCATCGGAAGACCAAGAATAGTTTCCAAAGTGAAGTTTATTTTTAAACCCTGTGTGGTGGTTGGTGTGGAAAATATTATCAATATTTTTTCTTACACTCTGAAATTTTCGTAACACGCCTCTCGCATTTGGCACAAATCCAGTGTGTTATTCGTCACAAGGTTCATGTTATCTGTGGATACCCTCCTCATCTGCAAGAAATAGATATCAGTTTTGGAACTCTAACTACACATATCTAACATCATTGCACAAAGACTGGAAGCGATAGAAAATCATGTTTCTGGTCTTATGATTAACCGCCTGTGAGAGATTGGAAACAGTTTGTGATTGTTTTTTATTTGAGATATAAAAGAAAATCTATAACATTTTGTGAAGATGTCTGAGAAGGAGAGCTTTCTGAAGAAGATCAGGTTCAAGGATTCCAATAGCAATAAGCCCCCATCACCCATGCCACCATCAAAACGCGCCACTTGCATTCCACGTCAATCATATTCTGGTGTATCCCTCAGTGAAGTCACGGAAGGCGCCCTCCAGGTCTGGCGAGCTCTGCCCGAGAAAATCCGCCAGGATCCCAGTTTGGCCAGCTTCCGGCAGGAGCATGAGCGTCTCCACGGTGAGTGTTGAAATTTTTTTTTCTTAAGAAATCGTGACAGGAAATTATCAATATAAAATTTCATATTTGATGAATAGCACTAATTGTCGCTACCAGCCGTGACTTTAGACTACATGTCTTACACTGGCCTAATTGCACACAGGAACTCAGTTTTATCTTTTCGGCTCGGCAATCATTTAATATATTGCTATGATCAGTTGAAGGAGAGAAAGAGAGTGTTATTGTGGCGTAAAGTGATTCCAGGCAGAGCTGATCACTTCCTAGATAATGGATATGAGATCAAAATTGCATGCAGAGTGCAGAGTAGGAGTAATTCTTGTATGAAAAAATCAATTTGATAAGGAAAACGGAAAATTATTTCCTTACCTGATTTTGAAAACCAATTTTTCAAAAAAAGTGCAAAGTCATTTAAGTTTTTTAGGTCTCCTAATCTCTTCCTTATCTTCATTAACCTTAGCCTAAATTACTTCACATGTAGGTATTAATTTCAATAAATTTTCACAACTTGACACAGGAAGATGACCATGAATTTCCACAAGGAAAAGTCGTCATTTTGAACAATTTATTTTTCTCACAATATGTCTAATAAATTTCATAATTGCTCAGATAATATCGCAAAGTTTGCAAGTATCTCTCCAGATAGCGCCTCACAATCTATGAGAGCATCTCAAGAGGTGAAGATTTTCCCGCGCGTCAAGTGAGCACCACTTAAGATGAAAATTTATTACTTTCGATGATCTCTATCCACAATCTAGAATTCGCCCCAACTCTGACCTCTGCGCCACAATTCTCGACGCATGCCTTAAGTAGGAAATTGCAGGAGGGAATAAAAACAATTCTGCTGGGATGCAGCGCGAAAACTCCGTGGACAAAGGTTACCTGATTGTCCGAACAGAGGCAGAATTGACTGATTGATGTATCCACGCAGTGATTGTGTTCCATCCAGGGTTAGACTAATAATAATATGACAATTCAGCTCAATGTGTTAAAGGAGCTAGAAATTGACCTTTTATTGCTTCCTCCCGAATTAATATCAATCTTCACGCTATCCTCCAATTATATGGGTAAAACAATAGCCATCTCTGAACATCAAAGAGATGTCCAACGCATGCGGGGAAAAATACATCATCAAAAGAATATTTCAGCAAGACGTTGATCTTTCTCAGTGTCTTAGTGTAAATATTTCACGCGATAATTACGCTAAGTAATGCCGAATTACTATGCGTTCCGAGACGCTGGCGCTAGAAAAATGTCTCACTATGTCATCAAATTCGTGATAATGTTAATTTAATTAGAAAGACACACCAATTTCTTCATCATCCGTGAACTCATGCTGAAAATTTCGCGATATTTTTGGACAAAATCTCGTATTTCACAATTTTACACGCGTCAGAACATGTGGGGGAAAATTTTCCAGTAGTTGCGCTCCAGAAATAGAGTTTCTCCAATCAACCAAATCATCATCACTATCATAGATGTTATCACTTGGTAAATAATTACAGAAAATTAAATTTGTTGTCCATTCGTGGCCAAGTAATTGATGTTAATGCTGTAATCGTCGCAGATGGGCGGTGATGTGACTTCCTTGACTATTTCCCAGGGATTTTTCTTTGCCACACCGCTATATGATATCTCGCAATTGCAGAGTGATTTATGGAGATGCATTAAGGTCACTCTACAAGTTGAGAAAATCCTATTTGGGAGGAGATTAAATTGGTTTTGTTAAGCAATAGTTTCTCAGAGATTTTTAAATACATTAAAATAAAGAAATATAATAATAGTTTAAAATTCAATTGATAAAAAATGCACATTTCCTTATTATTTTGCCCTTTAAAAAGCCGGTTATACATATTAATTTATCACTTATCTATAAGAATTTATTCATCACTTTATATATTTTTATTGCATTTTAATGAGAAGATCTCTTCATTTGTGCGTAACAGAAATGTAAACAACCCACAAAACATGAATCTTTTTTAGATAATGTTCACTTCAATAAATTTTATGGGAATACGTAAAATTCAGAAGCGTCTGATCAAAGGGTGACTCATATTAGAAAATTCTTGCCAATTTTCCTGTTACTTATACTACGCGAAACCCGCGAAACCCAAACAACTCGTAAGATTTAGATTTTTTCGAAATGAAATAAGAAATTTATAGTAAACTTTCTCTTCAGAAATTTGATTAAGAAAATTCTTTAGAAAATTTCCAAGAAATTGTCCTCAAAATGCAAATAAGATATCAATGAAAATTTGAAATGGGATCCCTTTTGATTGGGATACTCAATATCCGTTCCTTATCAGCTCCTTGTTAGCATTCTCCACTATTTCTTATTAGAGTCTAAATGGCTGCAATTACATTAATGTCTTCTACAAAATAGAAGGGAATTACTCCAATAAACACATACATAATATCATGCAATTATTCGCGATAAAAAATTGTAGATTGATGATTGCACATCTGGAAACATGTGCAACCAACATTGTGAGTGTTCTGTAATTGTTGTGTGAAACAAGAGATCGATCTCTAATTACTCTTCTCCCTCTGACTGTATATTGAAATAATTTTATTCACGATATCAAGCTCCAGATGATTGAGGGCTTCTTACCTGAGTGTCTGGGGCGATTAAGTGCGAAACGGAAGTTGTGATCAGCGATCGCATCCATGTCCCAGGAGATGCTTAGAATCTCTTATGTTGGCCATTGACTAGGTCAGGGTTGCGAGTGGTAATTCTATCGGAAATTGTGGAGCCACACTAACATGAATATCTAAAAATATTGTACTCACAAACGGAAGCCCCCCAAGTGGCTTCACCTTTTTCACGCAGTGGAGGCGCCGAGTTGATGACGAAAGTAACCGCAATGGCTGAAATTCAATATCTCATCCTCACGGTGTAAATTCACGTGCATGTGTCTCCTTGGTCAGTGACGTGAAATCTCTTTTCATGCCAATTCTTGTGCGACTCACTGACATAATTGCGATAATGGCAAGAGCATTATATTTCCATCAGCAGATCACGTCCAAACGGGCGCAAGTGCTAAATTTCATGAGGAGCCGGATTAATCCAGATTATCTTCACTCGCGACACAATCTTATCGAAAATTGTCGTCTCTGACCACGTAGAATAAAAAAATACTTTGCTATTACTACAGACATTCTGATACAACTTTCATTCTCTGCTTTTTTAGGAGGCCTGCCCTGTGATGAAGATCCACTGCCCAATGAAGATGTCTCGGCTAATGGATCCACCAACGAGGCCCCCCTCAGCAATGAATTTGTCCAGATCAGCGTGACAAATGAACTTGGCCAGATGAAGAATATCTCTGGGTAAGGCACCTTCATTAGTAATCAATCAGCAATTCAGCAATTAATCTTCTCTCTCCCAGTTTTTTACCTCACATTAACTCTCCATGCAGTGACAAAGAATTAATTTCCTCATTAGTCACTTATTCAAGCAGTGATTTATATTTTCATTTGAGATGCAAGTATTGCTACTAAGTGTGGGAGAAGAAAATTGATAAACTGTATAAATAGATCTCAAAATTATTAATTCTTTGTGGACGATGCAGCTGCTGAGAGATGTTAAATATTTCCGCATTTTTCTCAAATTGCCCCACAAATGGTCCGTTAATGCGCTAATTAGCGCACTTTACATATTTTCTGATTTTTTTTCGGAAGAAATAAAAGAAGTGATTCAAGATTTCAATTTTACATAACACTTAAAGAGATTTAAGTAAATGCGTTTAAAGCCAAACAGTTTTTATCTTAACTTAAGATAACTTTATTTTTGAAGCGATAGGGACTCTTAATATTTTATTTCCCAACGGCAACCAATCATTAATGCGAAAATTAAATTGCTGGGGCTTCGAACCCGAGGCCTTTAACCTGGTTGGTCATGAACCCGTCCGTTGACCAATTCTTGACCCTGGTGGCCCTGGTGATAGCGATATTAAATAGGTCACAATTTAATTTAATCAACATTCCGAACCCCTCGACCCAACTGCTTTTGTTGTTGTTCGCAAATGTTCAACTCCAAAATATTGCTGATTCCCTTATCAAGATTCGTCTCCTGGATAGCATAAATTTATTGCATTTCTGCTCTCTTTTTTATATGTTTCAGCGCAAAGGATGAAACTGACATGACGGACGTGGATGACACAGATGCAGTGACGGGCCACAGGAAACAGAACAAATGGGTTAAGAATATCAAAATAGGCATACTTCTGGTAGTATGGATGATATTCACGGGCATCCTCATGTCATCCACTGAGAAAGTGATAGAGTACAGACAACTAGCCGTGCCAGAGGGTCAAATAAAATCCTACACTCTCTCTGGAGCGCCAGTGGGTTCGAGAGTGGGACTAATTCTTCAAGGTGCTTTCTTACCAGTTCACTACAGCAACCTGACGGAGAATCGCCTATCGGTGTATATTCACCTGCAAAATGCCACAGCGCCAGTTCAGAAGGATAACAGTACGGAAATGGAGGACATATCGTACTACGAGGTAAGTTCCCACCCCCTTTAAAACCGAACCTAGACTAACTTTCCCTCCCATCTAACTAGAATGTTACTGAACCGTGGCATCTCACATTGGTTCAAGTGGACATGATCGATGAGGTACCGGAGTTGAACCAGAAGCACAACTTTGACCTGAGTCAGGTGGTGTTGAACAAGGTCCGCAGTGGCAATGCTGTCCTTCAAGTGAAGATGTTCACCAACATCAATGCCAGTCTTCCCATGCAATTTGCCTATGATCCGTCACCGATCAATAAGAATGCCGGAATCATCTATGCCTCCATTGTTCTCCTGGGACTCTACATTATGATTATCTGGGAGGTGGTTCATCGCACATTTGCCGCCATGATTGCATCAACGCTGTCCATTGGTGTTCTGGCTGCTTTCGATGAGAAGCCATCCATGCCCGAGTTGATGTCCTGGATTGACGTGGAGACGCTATTGCTTCTCTTTGGCATGATGATCCTTGTGGCGATTCTTTCAGAAACTGGAATATTCGATTATTTGGCCGTATACGCATATAAGGTGAGTTTGATGATAAAGTAATTTGCGGATGTTTTTTTATTTTTTTATTTGACTTTTCTAGATCACAAATGGCAGGGTGTGGCCACTGATAAACTGCCTCTGTCTCTTCACGGCAATTATGTCATCATTCCTAGACAATGTTACGACAGTCCTCCTCATGACTCCTGTTACAATAAGGTAAGCAATTTACAATATAATAAGGAATGGAATAAAACTTTAAATTTAGGATAAAATTTCAAAAAATCAAGAAATCGAATCCTTCCAAGCTTTTAAAATCGTATCAAATATCTAACTAATCTAAAAGAATGTCCGATTCCTAAATGCATAACTAATCAGGAATTAGAATCTAGAACTGTTTGCAGCTAAAACTAGATTATATTCTAGTTCGCAGCAAAAGAATCATAGCTTGGAGGCCAAGGGAGAGATATTATGGTCCCTCAGACAAACACCCAGCATTTCCAGATTTTGTTGAAAAGAACCCCAAAGCTCCAATTCGAAAGCTTTGAAGATCTTTCTAAGAAGATCTTTTTAAGAAAGCTTTTTAGAGCTTTTTAAGAAAGCTTTCTTAGAAAGATTTCTAAAGCTTTCTAAAAAGATTTATAAGATTTTCAAGCTTTCAAAGACAGGTTTCTAAAGCTTTCTAAGTAGGGTTTCTAAAGCTTCATAAAAAAGATTTCTAAAACTTTCTATTCTATGAAAGCTTCGAAAAAATCTGCAAAAGCTCTCTGGAATTTTAAAAAGCTTAGCAGGAACTTTAAAAGTTCTCAAAGTTATCCTAAAGCTTCACAAATTTTCAAGTTTTTTTTTATATGCTCGTGAATTTCTCAATTGTAGAAAGTCTTCAGCCAATCTATAGCATACATTTTTCAAAGTTTAGAATTTTTCTTAAAAGCTCTTAAAAAACTTCTAAAGCACTGAAAAATTTCCTAAAGCTTCAAGTCTTCAGGAGCTAAAATAAAACATTCAGTAATTCTACGAGCTTTATACTAAATGGGATAACATCTTGACGATTCTCTTCCAGATTATGTGAAGTGATGGAACTCAATCCCGTCCCCATCCTCATGTCCATGATCATCTACTCAAATATTGGAGGTGCCTTGACCCCTGTGGGTGATCCTCCGAATGTGATCATCGCTTCTAACTCTCACATTGCGAAGGCCGGCGTCAATTTCACTACATTCACCCTTCATATGGCACTGGGTGTGCTCCTCGTCATGGTCCAGACGTACTTCCAGTTGCGCTACAAATTCAAGAATATCAATGATCTGCGATTCACGGAGCCGCAGGATGTGCAGGAGTTGCGTCATGAGATTGCCGTGTGGCAGCGTGCAGCTGCATCGCTCTCGTCGTACTCAAAGGATGAGGATCTGGTGCGGGAGACACTGCTCAAGAAGGTGAATCGCCTGTCGAGGATGCTCAAGAAGAAACTCGTGACCGGATCTGTTCCCATTGAGAGTTACAAGACCACACTCGAGGAACTACAGGCCAAGGTGAGGATATTATAATTGCGTTAGGAAAAATTTGCATCTCAACAGCTGCATCTATTTTCAGTATCCCATTAGGAATCGTGTGTTGCTGGTTAAATCTGGAGTAACATTAGTCTTTGTGGTGGCATTCTTTTTCTTGCATTCCGTCCCTGAATTGCAACGTCTGTCTCTCGGTTGGACTGCTCTTCTGGGAGCAATTTTGCTACTAATTTTAGCTGACAGGTTTGTGATCTCTCTCCTCATTCAAATGGGTGTGTCTCGCGTGATTAATGACACTAATATCGTCCTTTCAGAGAGGACATGGAAGCAGTGCTGGCCAGAGTGGAATTTTCAACATTACTCTTCTTCGCCTGCCTCTTCGTTCTCATGGAGGTGAGTTGATGATCTTGCAGAGTCCATATTTCACAGAAAAAGCTAATTTTATCATAACTTTCTCTTTTTGGGGGATAGTCTCTGGCCAAGTTGGGATTAATCGACTGGATCGGGAAGCAGACGGAAAATATAATTTTGTCAGTGTCTGAAGAATCTCGACTTGCCGTCGCCCTGTTGCTGATACTGTGGGTGTCGGCAATAGCATCAGCCTTCGTTGACAATATTCCTCTAACCACGATGATGGTGAAGATTGCAATCTCCTTGGCGGAAAATGAAGCCTTAGATCTACCTCTGCAGCCACTCGTTTGGGCGCTCGCGTTCGGCGCCTGTCTCGGAGGCAATGGAACACTCATTGGGGCTTCTGCAAATGTCGTTTGTAAGTTTTAAATGTCTGGACTATCTCTTGGGCATCTATTGAGCAATTTCTTTACAGGTGCGGGAGTGGCTGAACAGCATGGCTACAGATTCACCTTCGTTGAATATTTCAAGTGAGTAT